>APFE030026621.1:67260-81394 GCA_000404065.3 Pinus taeda
GTATTGGGCAGAAGCTGTCACTTGCGCAGTTTATATCTTGAATAGATGCCCAACTAAAGCTGTCATGAATAGAATACCAGAAGAAGCATGGAGTGGTCAAAAGAAAACTGTCACTCACATGAGAGTGTTCGGTTGTGTGGCTTATGCACATGTACCGCATCAGCTAAGGAGAAAGCTTGATAGTAAGGGGGAGAAGTGTGTGTTTGTTGGCTATTGTGATGAGTCAAAAGCATACAAACTCTATAATCCATCCACTAAGAAATTGATTGTAAGCTGGGATGTGCAGTTCATTGAAGATGAAGCTTGGGATGGAAGTTTAGAAAAGACAGTGAATGTGAAGACAATTGTGTCTCATGAAGAAGGATAGGAAGGGACAGCAACAAATAATCTTTTCTTGGTGGTTCCTCCTCCACCACAACAAATTCAGCAAACCACACCATAAGCTAGAATTCGAACAGCCTTAAGAGGTCAAGGTAGTGCTTCTTCAAGCACACCACAGGGATCTGAAATACCCTCAAGTTCGGATGGAACTTCGATCACACCAAGAAGACCAAGATTTAGAAATCTGAATGAGATTTATAAATAAAGAGAGGTAAGTACCAATACCGGTCTGAATTCATTATTCGCCTTGTATTGTCATGTTGATGACCCAATTCATTTTGAAGATGTTGTAAATGAAGATAAATGGATTGAAGCAATGAATGAAGAAATTGGTGCAATTGAAAACAGTAACACATGGGAGTTAGTGGACAACCCTGAAGGCAAAAAGGCCATTGGAGTTAAGTGGGTCTATAAGACCAAAAGCAATGCTGAAGGCAAGATTGACAGGCACAAAGCAAGACTTGTTGTGAAAGGCTACAAGCAGCAACAAGGCAGAGACTATGATGAAACCTTTGTACCAGTAGCAAGGATGGAAACAGTGAGAACAGTGTTGTCTATTGCAGCACAACACAAATGGAAGATTTATCAGATGGATGTTAAATCTGCATTCCTGAATGGAGTGTTAAAAGAAGAGTTTTATGTTGAACAACCTCCAGGTTATGAAGTTGATGGCCAAGAGCATAAAATTTGCAGACTGAAGAAGGCTCTTTATTGGCTGAAGCAAGCTCCAAGAGCGTGGTACAACAGAATAGATGCTTATCTGATTGAGAATGGGTTTGATAAGTGTGATGGTGAACCCACACTCTACATACAGGAGAATGACGGTAAGATTATTATTGTTGTTTTATATGTAGATGATCTGATTTTTACTAGCAATTATGCTTCTCTTATTGCTGATTTTAAAGCAGTCATGAAAAGTGAATTTGAAATGATTGACTTAGGATTCTTAAGGTATTTTCTTGGAATTGAAGTAGACCAAAGTGAAAATGGTGTTTTCATTTCTCAAGATAAATATGTAGAAGCTGTGTTGAAGAGATTTAACATGCAGAACAACAAGGCAGCTGTGACTCCAACTGTAATGGGGCTGAAATTGACCAAAGAAGACAGCAGCAAGGATTTTGATCCAAAGTTGTACAAGAGCATATTTGGCAGCCTTATGTACTTGACTGCAACTAGGTCGGACATTATGCACGCTGTGAGTTTAATCTCCAGATTTATGGAAAGACTGAAAGAGAATCATTGGCAGGCAGCCAACAGGATTCTAAGGTATGTAAATGGAATGAAGGGGTTTGGTATTTTATACTCCTCTTCTGAAAGTTTCATGTTGACAGTTTACACGGATAGTGATTGGGATGGAAGTGTTGATGATAGGAAAAACACATCAGGATATGTGTTTCATATGGGATCGGGAACCATCTCATGGGCTTCCAAGAAGCAACCAGTTGTGGCTTTATCAACAGCAGAGGCAGAGTATGTGGCAGCAACAGCAGTAGTATGCCAAGCAGTATGGCTGGGAAGAGTTCTCAGAGATTTGTCATGAACAGGAAAATGGCACAACCATTTACTGTGACAATAGCTCAGCAATAGCTTTTTCTAAAAACTCTGTTTTTCATAAAAGAAAAAAGCACATAGATACCAAATTTCACTTCATACGTGAATTGGTTAACACTGGTGAAATTGTTTTGCAACACTGCAGAACAGATGATCAACTGGCTGACATCTTGACAAAACCATTGCCAAAGAAAGGTTTTGATCATTTCAGTAAATGCCTGGGTATGTAGCAGTTGAAATTAAGGGGGAGTGTTTGAATTTAATTCCAACTACATCACATAAATACTGAACTGAAATCTGATCTTCAGCAATTAATTTCAGATTGTGCGGTGCCGCAAAAATCCACTGATATTTTTCAGAATTAAAATCCCCTGCAGACAGTCGTATTATTTTTGCTGAAAAGTCATCACCACCTTCTGTAATAAATGCAGAGATAAATATCAGCAGATATTTCACTTTGTTTAATGTTTAACTTAGATATTTATTTTACTATAAATATAAACGCACAGCAGTTCTGTTTATTCACCAGGAAGTGCAAGAGAGGCAGCAGAAGCAGAAAAGAACAACAGTTCTGTTTTCTGTGTGAGTGTAAAAGATTTAGAACAATAGTTATGTTTTTGTACTCTGAAGAGTGAAGGTTAGAAGAACATAGTGAGTCTCTTCTGTAAATGCACAGCAGTGCTGAACCTGCGGTTTTCTGAGTTAGATAAAATCGATTTCTAGAACTGAAGCTTTCCTCTTGTAACAGTTAGTTTTCTGTATGAGCTTGTTTATTGCTTAGAAATACAAGTTTACTTTTTTGCTGATTTTCAGTTGTTGTTACACCAAGTGTCAAAAACACTTTGTTATTTCTCTGTATGTCTACTAGTGATTTGACGCCCCTTGATTTAGTTGCTGTTACTGAAAGCGTCAATTTTCTTAAAGTGACTTAGTGTCAAAAACAGTTTTCTTTTTTTTGTGTTAACAAAACAGAGTACTTTTCCTGTTGCTGCAACACCACGATCAGCATTGCTGCAACACCGATTCCTGTTGCTGCAACACCAAGTCCAGAAACAAAATTATCTGTTTTCTGTGCAGAAACATAGCAGTTTTGTGTTGTCTGTTTTTTAAGGAATTTAGCAGAAAATTCCACCATTGTATCAGAGTGTTGTTCTCTGATATTTTGTGTTTGAAATCACCATAAAATTCCATGGAATTTTCTGCTAAATTCCTTAACAAACAGACAACACAAAAATGCTATGTTTTTGCTCTGTTTTGCACAGAAAACTGAAAATTTTGTTTTCTGGACTTGGTGTTGCAACAACAGGATTCGGTGTTGCAGCAACTGGATTCCGTGTTGCAACAACAGGATTCATTGTTGTAGCAACAGGATTCGGTGTTGCAGCAACAAGATTCGATGTTGCAGCAACAAAAAGGGTGTGTTACAGCAACAGGAAATTTCTGATAATTTAAAGTAAAACTCTTAATAGAGCAATACTCAGTAACATTGAATCTGGTGTAACAGCAACGTGCAAGTGGTGTAACAGCAACACATAATTAACCTGTATTCATAAACAGTAAATGAGCTGATACAAGTTCATCTTCCTCTTGACAGAGGGATAACAACAGGAACACTTCAGTTCCACAAATCTATGCTTAAGAGCTTCTTCCTTTTAACAGAGGGATTCACCAAGGAATGCTTCTGTTCTTCACAAATAACATCTACCTCTTCACAGAGGGATTTCAACATGCCTACTTCAGAGGCACTTCAATCTGTGTATACCTACAAATTGACACTGTTGTGTCTGCCCTGCTGTGCATTACAAATAAGCAAAATACTCTGTCTCAGTATTGATGTCTCAGCATTGTTGTTTCAGCACTCTGTCTCAGCTCTGTGTTTCAACAACTCTATCTCAGCACTGCTGTGCATAAAGCTTCATTCGTGTGAGCTCGTGCTGCTGCACATTCTTTCTCAGAAAACACAGAAATTACATTTTAGCACTGTTGTGCTGTATTGCAGAGAGATTAACAATGTTGCCACACACATCTTCTATGTTGTTGGTCATTACATTTATAGGAAAATAAATATCTGAGTTTAAAAAAAAAATAACAAAAATATCCTGTAACGCTTATGTGCGTATTGAATGCAGAAGCGGTGATGCCTTTTTCAGTGAAAACAAGTCGGCGGATGCAGGGGAATTAAATTCTATGAATTTAATGCACATTAATGTGAAAAATATCTGCAGTGACTTTGCAGCATCGAACAGGCTGGAACATCTACAGGAAATCAAATTTTTGTCCAGCTGTTCATTGTTTCCAATTGGAATTAAATTCCAACACTCCCCCTTAAAAACTTTCTCTGCTGAAAAAAATCTTCTTAATAAGCTTCTTATAATTCCTACAGTGAAAAACAAACTATGTTTTTGACTCACTGAGTTCCTAGACTAGCTCTGATACAATGTTGGAATTTTAAGGTGATTTCAAACACAAAAGATCAGAGAACAACACTTTGATATCATGATGGAATTTTCTGCTAAATTCCTTAAAAAACATACAACACAAAACTGCTATGTTTCTGCACAGAAATAGATAATTTCATTTTCTGGACTTTGTGTTGCAGCAACAGGAATTGGTGTTGCAGCAATGCTGATCGTGGTGTTGCAGCAACGAGAAAAATACTATGTTTTTGTTAACACAGAAAAAACAGAAAACTGTTTTTGACGCTAAGTCACCTTAAGAAAATTGACGCTTTGTGTAACAGCAACTAAATCAAGGGGCGTCAAACCACCAATAGATTTATAGAGTAAAATCAAAATGTTTTTGACACTTGGTGTAACAGCAACTAAAAATCAGCAAAACAGTAAACTTGTATTTCTAAGAAATAAACAAGCTGATACAGAAAACTAATTGTTACAAGAGGAACGCTTCAGTTCCAGAAATCGATTTTCTATCTCAGAAAATCGCAGGTTCAGCACTGTTGTGCAATTACAGAAGAGACACACACCTGTTCTTCTAACCTTCGCTCAAAGTACAGAAAACAGAACTGTTGTTCTAAATTACAGAAAACAGAACTGTTGTTCTTTTCTGCTTATGCTGCCTCTCTTGTACTTCTTCTCATTGGAAAACAGGACTGCTGTGCGTTACATTTATTGGAAAAACAAATATCTGAGTTAAACAATAAACTAAGTAAAAATATCTGTTCATCTTCATCTGCGTATTTATTGCAGAAGAGGCGGTGATGAAAAGTAATTCAGTTGTCTGCAGGGGATTTAATTCTGAAAAATATCAGTGTATTTTTGCGACACCGAACAATCTGAAATTAATTGCTGAAGATCAGATTTCGGTTCAGTATTTATGTGATGCAGTTGGAATTAAATTCCAACACTCCCCCTTAATTTCAACTGCTACATACCCAGGCATTTCTTGAAATGATTAAAACCTTTCTTTGCTAATGGTTTTATTAAGATGTCAACAAGTTGTTCCTCTGTTCTGCAGTGCTGCAAAACAATTTCACCATTGTTAACCAATTCACGTATGAAGTGAAATTTGGTATCTATGTGCTTTGTTCTTTTATGAAAAACAAAGTTTTTGGACAAAGCTATTGCTGAGCTATTGTCACAGTAAATGGTTGTGCCATTTTCCTCTTCATGACAGAAATTTCTAAGAACTCTTCTCAGCCACACTGCTTGGCATGCTGCTGCTGTTGCTGCCACATACTCTGCCTCTACTGTTGATAAAGCCACAACTAGTTGCTTCTTGGAAGCCCATGAGATGGCTCCCGATCCCATATGAAACACATATCTTGATGTGCTTTTCCTATCATCAACACTTCCAGCCCAATCACTGTCCGTGTAACCTTTCAACATGAAACTTTCAGAAGAGGAGTATAAAATACCAAACCCCTTCGTTCCATTCACATACCTTAGAATCCTCTTGGCTAGCTGCCAATGAGTCTCTTTCGGTCTTTCCATAAATCTGGAGATTAAACTCACAGCATGCATAATGTCTGGCCTGGTTGCAGTCAAGTACATAAGGCTGCCAACTATGCTCTTGTACAATTTTGGATCAAAATCATGCTGCTGTCTTCTTTGGTCAATTTCAGCCCCATTACAGTTGGAGTCACAGCTGCCTTGTTGTTTTTCATCTTAAATCTCTTCAACACAGCTTCTACATATTTATCCTGAGAAATGAAAACACCATTTTCACTTTGGTCTACTTCAATTCCAAGAAAATATCTTAAGAAACCCAAGTCTTTCATTTCAAATTCACTTTTCATGAATGCCTTAAAATCAACAATGAGAGAAGCATCATTGCTAGTAAAAATCAGATCATCTACATATAAAACAACAATAATAATCTTACCGTCATTTTCCTTTATGTAGAGTGTGGGTTCACCATCACACTTGTCAAACCCATTCTCAATCAGATAAGCATATATTATACTGTACCATGCTCTTGGAGCTTGCTTCAGCCCATAAAGAGCCTTCTTCAGTCTGCAGACTTTATGCTCTTGGCGAGCAACTTCATAACCTGGAGGTTGTTCAACATAAACCTCTTCTTTTAGCACTCCATTCAGGAATGCAGATTTAACATCCATCTGATAAATCTTCCATTTGTGTTGTGCTGCAATAGACAACACTGTTCCGACTGTTTCCATCCTTGCTACTGGGGCAAAGGTTTCGTCATAGTCTTTGCCTTGTTGCTGCTTGTAGCCTTTCACAACAAGTCTTGCTTTGTGCCTGTCAATCTTGCTTTCAACATTGCTTTTGGTCTTATAGACCCACTTAACTCCAATGGCATCTTTGCCTTCAGGGACGTCCACTAACTCCCATGTGTTACTCTTTTCAATTGCACCAATTTCTTCATTCATTTCTTCAATCCATTTATCTTCATTTACAACATCTTCAAAATGAACTGGGTCATCAACATGACAATATAAAGCGAATAATGAATTCAGACCGGTATTGTTACTTACTTCTCCTTGTTCATAAATCTCATTCAGATTTATGAATCTTGGTCTTCTTGGTGTGCTGGAGGTTCCATCCAAACTTGAGGGTATTTCAGATCCCTGTGCTGTGCTTGGAGAAGCACTGCCTTGACTTCTTATGGCTATTCGAGTTCCAGCTTGTGGTGTGGTTTGCTGAATTTGCTATGGTGGAGGAGGAACCACCAAGGAAGGATTATTTGTTGTTGTCCCTTCCTGTTCTTCTTCATGAGACACAATTGTCTTCACATTCACTGTCTTCTCTAAGCTTCCATCCCAAGCTTCATCTGCAATGAACTGTACATCCCTGCTTACAATCAATTTCTTAGTGGATGGATTATAGAGTTTGTATGCTTTTGACTCATCACAATAGCCAACAAACACACACTTCTCCCCCTTACTATCAAGCTTTTTCCTTAGTTGATCTGGTACATGTGCATAAGCCACACAACCGAATACTCTCATGTGAGTGACAGTTTTCTTTTGACCACTCCATGCTTCTTCTGGTATTTTGTTCATGACCGCTTTAATTGGGCATCTATTCAAGCTGTAAACTACGCAAGTGACAGCTTCTGCCCAATACTCATGAGGCAAGTGTTTTTCCTTCAGCATACTTCTAACCATGTCAAGAATGGTCCTATTCTTTCTTTCGGCAACACCGTTTTGCTGAGATGTATACCTTGTTGTGAACTGATTTTGTATGCCATTCTCTCTGCAAAAACGCAGAAATTCTTGGGAGATGTATTCTCCTCCTCTATCTGTTCTGAGCACTTTGATATAATGCCCACACTGCTTCTCAACAAGAGTTTTGAAGTGGCGGAATTTCTCAAACACTTCACTCTTCTCTTTCAGCGTATACACCCATGTTTTTCTGGTGTAATCATCAATGAAAGTTAAAACATATCTATTTCCGGCAAATGATGGTATTTGCATCGGTCCACACACATCAGAGTGAAAAATTTCCAAGGGTGCTTTTGCCCTTATACACTTTCCTGCTGGAAAGCTTCCTTTGTGTTGCTTGCCCAAGATGCAGCCTTCACAAAGGCTGCCCAGTTTCTCAATCAATGGCAATCCCTTTACCATTCCCTTTCTGTGCAACAAATTCAGGCCTCCGAAATTGAGATGTCCAAATCTCAAGTGCCACAACCAATTCTCATCTTTCACTTGTTCCTGAAAGACTTCTTGCGTTACAGCTGCAATAGTTCTTCCTTCCTTCATATCTGCCCTGAGTTTGAGAGGAAACATTCTATTGCTGGTCATCTGCACCTGTGCAATGATCTTCTTGCTTGGAGGCATATCTCTGATTGTACACATATCATCTTTGAAGAACACGTTGTAACCTTTATCAATGAGCTGCCTAATGCTCAAAAGATTACATTTCAGGCCAGGTACATAGTATACATCTGGCACAATCATCTGTTCGCCATTTCTTGCTTGGATACTTACGCTGCCTTTTCCCTTGACAGCTATCTTACTATCTGTCCCTGTTGTTACCTCAAATTTCACATCTTCATCCAGATTGGCAAACATTGCAATATTTCCAGTCATGTGATTACTACAACCTGAGTCTAAGAACCAAACATCTTCTTGTTTTTCTTGTGCAATGTTACATGTTAACAACACATTCTTTGGATTCTTATTTTCTTCATTTGCAAAATTAGCATTTTGCTTACTATTCATGTCTTTTTGTTTTCTCCTACATTCATTGGCATAGTGCCCAAATTTCTTACAATAATGACATTGGACTTGGGTTTTGTCATACCTTTGTCCATGAGCTTGTTGTTTGCTTGAACATTCATCTTGGTTCTGATTGTAGATCCTTCCGCTTGTGCTTGCAGGATAATAGCTGCCTCTGTTTTGGCTTCTTCCATGACCTCTTTTATTTTCTCTGCCTCAACCTTTTCTTTGGCTGAAAGACATCTGAGTCTTGAATGCTTGCTCAAAAGAGGAATCTGTTCCTCTACTCAGTCTGTGTTCATGAGACATAAGAGAAGCACTTAGTTCATCTACCATGAACTGTGAGAGATCTTTAGTTTCTTCTATTGCTACCACAACAACTTCAAACCTTGAGGGTAAACTTCTCGAGATCTTCTCTACGATCCTTCTTTCTTCAAGGATTTCACCATGAGATCTTATCTAGGTTATCAACCCAATAACCTGAGTGAAGAATGAATCTATTGTATCTGATTCCTCCATGCTGAGTGTTTCAAAGTCTCTCCTCAACATCTGCAACTTTGCAGTCTTCACCTTCTCCATGCCTTGAGAGGCAGTTTTGAGAATATCCCATGCCTTTTTAGATTTTTTTGATGTTGCAATCCGTGGAAAGACACTTTCATGTACTGATTGGAAGAGGAAAAACAGGGCTTTGGCATCCTTCTTCTTGTCACTCTTCAACTGGTCTCTTTCTGCTACTGTCAAAGCAGCCAACGCTGTTGCATCTGCAGGTTCAACATAGCCAGCTTCAACCAGCTCCCATATTCCTTGAGAAGCAAACAATGCTTTCATTTTTATGAACCAATCATTGTGATTTTTCCCATTAAACTGTGGCAGTTGGGAATTTGTCAATCCTGTTTCAGCATCTGCCATTTTAAAAGAAAAGATGCTGACTGTAAAATAAAAAACAAGCAAAAACTTTCTCTGCTGGAAAAAATATGCTCAATAAGCTTCTTACAGCTCCTACAGTGAAAAACAAACTCTGTCTTTGACTCACTGAGTGCCTAGACTAGCTCTGATACCATGTTGGAATTTTAAGGTGATTTCAAACACAAAAGATCAGAGAACAACACTCTGATATCATGATGGAATTTTCTGCTAAATTCGTTAAAAAATAGACAACACAAAACTGCTCTGTTTCTGCACAGAAATAGATAATTTTGTTTTCTGGACTTGGTGTTGCAGCAACAGGAATCGGTGTTGCAGCAACATTGATCGTGGTGTTGCAGCAACAGGAAAAATACTCTGTTTTTGTTAACACAGAAAAAATAGAAAACTGTTTTTGACGCTAAGTCACTTTAAGAAAATTGACGCTTTGTGTAACAGCAACCAAATCAAGGGGCGTCAAATCACTAATAGATTTATAGAGTAAAATCAAAGTGTTTTTGACACTTGGTGTAACAGCAACTGAAAATCAGCAAAACAGTAAACTTGTATTTCTAAGCAATAAACAAGATGATACAGAAAGCTAACTGTTACAAGAGGAACGCTTCAGTTCCAGAAATCGATTTTTTATCTAAGAAAATCGCAGGTTCAGCACTGCTGTGCAATTACAGAAGAGACACACACTTGTTCTTCTAACCTTCGCTCAAAGTACAAAAAACAGAACTGTTGTTCTAAATCACAGAAAACAGAATTGTTGTTCTTTTCTGCTTATGCTGCCTCTCTTGTACTTCTTCTCATTGGAAAACAGGACTGTTGTGCATTACATTTATAGGAAAAACAAATATCTGAGTTAAACAATAAACTAAGTAAAAATATCTGCTGATCTTTATCTGTGTATTTATTGCAGAAGAGGCGGTGATAAAAAGTAAGTCGGTTGTCTGCAGGGGATTTAATTCTGAAAAATATCAGTGGATTTTTGTGGCACCGAACAATCTGAAATTAATTTTTGAAGATCAGATTTCGGTTCAGTATTTATGTGATGCAGTTGGAATTAAATTCCAACATGTTGGAATTTTATGGTGATTTCAAACACAAAAGATCAGAGAACAACACTCTGATTCAATGGCAGAATTTTCTGCTAAATTCCTTAAAAAACAAACAAAAAACTGCTCTGTTTCTACACAGAAAACTAATAAAAATTTTTCTGGACTTGGTGTTGCAGCAACAGGAATCGGTGTTGCAGCAACGCTGATCGTGATGTTGCAGCAACAAGAAAAATACTTTTTTTTGTTAACACAGAAAAACAGAAAAATGTTTTTGACGCTAAGTCACTTTAAGAAAATTGACGCTTTGAGTAACAACAACTAAATCAAGGGGCATCAAATCACTAGTAGAGTTACAGAGAAATAACAAAGTGTTTTTGACACTTGGTGTAACAGCAACTGAAAATCAGCAAAATAATAAACTTGTATTTCTAAGCAATAAAAAAGCTGATACAGAAAACTAATTGTTACAAGAGGAACGCTTCAGTTCCACAAATCGATTTTCTCTAACTCAGAAAATCGCAGGTTCAGCACTGTTGTGCATTTACAGAAGAGACTCACTATGTTCTTCTAACCTTCACTCTTCAGAGTACAAAAACAGAACTGTTGTTCTAAATCTTTTACACTCACACAGAAAACAGAGCTGTTGTTCTTTTCTGCTTCCGCTGCCTCTCTTGCACTTCCTGGTGAATAAATAGAACTTTTGTGCGTTTATATTTATAGGAAAATAAATATCTGAGTTAAACATTAAACAAAGTGAAATATCTGCTCATATTTATCTCTGTATTTATTACAAAAGGCGGTGATGACTTTTCAGCAAAAATAAGACGGTTGTCTGCAGGGGATTTAATTCTGAAAAATATCAGTGGATTTTTGCAGCACCGAACAATCTGAAATTAATTGTTGAAGATCAGATTTCGGTTCAGTATTTATGTGATGCATTTGGAATTAAATTCCAACACTCCCCTTAATTTCAACTGCTGCATACCAAGGCATTTCCTGAAATGATCAAAACCTTTCTTTGGCAATGGTTTTGTCAAGATGTCAGCCAACTGATCCTCTGTTCTGCAGTGCTGCAGAACAATCTCACCATTGTTAACCAATTCACGTGTGAAGTGAAATTTGGTATCTATATGCTTTGTTCTTTTATGAAAAACAAAGTTTTTAGACAAAACTATTGCAGAGCTATTGTCACAGTAAATGGTTGTGCCATTTTCTTGTTCATGACACAAATCTCTGAGAACTCTTCTCAGCCATACTGCTTGGCATGCTGCTGCTGTTGCGGCCACATACTCTGCCTCTGCTGTTAATAAAGCCACAACTGGTTTCTTCTTGGAAGCCCATGAGATGGCTCCCGATCCCATATGAAACACATATCCTGATGTGCTTTTCCTATCATCAACACTTCCAGCCTAATCACTGTCCGTGTAACCTGTCAACATGAAACTTTTAGAAGAGGAATATAAAATTCCAAACCCCTTCTTTCCATTTACATACCTTAGAATCCTCTTTGATGCCTGCCAATGATTCTCTTTCGGTCTTTCCATAAATATGGAGATTAAACTCACAGCGTGCATAATGTCCGGCCTAGATGCAGTCAAGTACATAAGGCTGCCAACTATGCTCTTGTAGAACTTTGGATCAAAATCCTTGCTATTGTCTTCTTTGGTCAATTTCAGCCCAATTACAGTTGGAGTCACAGCTGCCTTGATGTTAAATCTCTTCAACACAACTTCTACATATTTATCTTGAGAAATGAAAACACCATTTTCACTTTGGTCTACTTCAATTCCAAGAAAATATATTAAGAAGCCTAAGTCAGTCATTTCAAATTCACTTTTCATGACTGCTTTAAAATCAACAATAAGAGAAGCATCATTGCTAGTATAAATCAGATCATCTACATATAAAACAACAATAATAATATTAACGTCATTCTCCTTTATGTAGAGTGTGGGTTCACCATCACACTTATCAAACCCAGTTTCAATCAGATAAGCATCTATTCTGGTGTACCATGCTCTTGGAGCTTGGTTCAGCCCATAAAGAGCCTCCTTCAGTCTTCAAACTTTATGCTCTTGGCCATCAACTTCATAACCTGGAGGTTGTTCAACATAAACCTCTTCTTTTAACACTCCATTCAGGAATGCAGATTTAACATCCATCTGATAAATCTTCCATTTGTGTTGTGCTGCAATAGACAACACTGTTCTGACTATTTCCATCCTTGCTATTGGGGCAAAGGTTTCATCATAGTCTCTGCCTTGTTGCTGCTTGTAGCCTTTCACAACAAGTCTTGCTTTGTGCCTGTCAATCTTGCCTTCATCATTGCTTTTGGTCTTATAGACCCACTTAACTCCAATGGCATCTTTGCCTTCACGGAGGTCTACTAACTCCCATGTTTTACTTCTTTTAATTGCACCAATTTCTTCATTCATTGCTTCAATCCATTTATCTTCATTTACAGCATCTTCAAAATGAATTAGGTCATCAACATGACAATACAAAGCGAATAATGAATTCAGACCAGTATTGTTACTTACCTCTCCTTGTTCATAAATCTCATTCAGATTTATGAATCTTGGTCTTCTTGGTGTGCTTGAAGTTCCATCCAAACTTGAGGGTATTTCTGATCCCTGTGGTGTGCTTGAAGAAGCACTTCCTTGACTTCTTAAGGCTGTTCGAATTCCAGCTTGTGGTGTGGTTTGGTGTACTTGCTGTGGTGGAGGAGGAGCCACCAAGGAAGGATTATTTGCTGCTGTCCCTTCCTCTTCTTCTTCGTGAGACACAATTGTTTTCACATTCATTGTCTTCTCTAAGCTTCTATCCCAAGCTTCATCTTCAATGAACTACACATCTCTGCTTACAATCAATTTCTTAGTGGATGGATTATAGAGTTTGTATGCTTTTGACTCATCACAATAGCCAACAAATACACACTTCTCCCCCTTAATATTAAGCTTTTCCCTTAGTTGATCCAGTACATGTGCATAAGCTACACAGCCGAATACTCTCATGTGAGTGACAGTTTGCTTTTGACCACTCCATGCTTCTTCTGGTATTTTATTCATGACAACTTTAGTTGGGCATCTATTCAAGATGTAAACTGCGCAAGTGACAACTTCTGCCCAATACTCATGCGGCAAGTGTTTTTCCTTTAGAAAACTTCTAATCATGTCAAGAATGGTCCTATTCTTTCTTTCGGCAACACCGTTTTGCTGAGGTGTATACCTTGCGGTGAACTATTTTTGTATGCCATTCTCTCTGCAAAAACGTAGAAATTCTTGGGAGATGTATTCTCCTCCTCTATCTGTTCTGAGCACTTTGATATAATGCCCAGACTGTTTCTCAACAGGAGTTTTGAAGTGGTGAAATTTCTCAAACACTTCACTCTTTTGTTTCAGCATATACACCCATGTCTTTCTGGTGTAATCATCAATGAAAGTTAAAACATATCTATTTCTGGAAAATGATGGTATTTGCATTGGTTCACACACATCAGAGTGAACAATTTCCAAGGGTGCTTTTGCCCTTATACTCTTTCATGCTGGAAAGCTTTCTTTGTGCTGCTTGCCCAAGATGCAGCCTTCACAAAGGC
>APFE030026628.1:0-12251 GCA_000404065.3 Pinus taeda
TCAGATTTGAGCTGTATTGTGTGTAACAGAAGTGGAGATACTTGTGAGAAGTATTATGCTGTGTAATGTTACATGACTCAATCATTAATATACAGATAGTTGGGGTTTTTAGCGAGATGCTTTCCCCGAGATACATACTGTGTTAATGTGTGAAGGCTCTTGATGTTTTATTGTTATTGATGCTGCTATATTGATGATCAACGTAGAGGAGCTTATGTATTGTGTATGTTTTCCGCAATAGTACATGATCAGGATAATCTTCATTGAATATGTGTTAAATTATTCAAAATTTCTACATGGTATCAGAGCTGTTGATCATCAGATCTACTATTCAGGAAGTGTTTACATTCTATTTCTCTAGGCAGAGCCTGTAATCGGGCCAGGTAGCCTCTGGATTCATCCTTCCTTTGTAAGGTGAAATATCCGGTAAAATCCCATACAGTCAATCTCTGTACGAGAAATATTGTGTTCTCACGAATCTTAGAGCGGAAGCGGTTGAGTTTTTGAGCTAGTGTAATGGCGGTCAAGGATAAAACTCAGAAACATTAAGTGTGAGAATGGAGACATTATTCCCAAGTATCTCACGAAGTTCACTCAGTGTCGAGATGAGCTGGGAAGCGTGTGGGTTACTGTCGATGATGAGGACTTGGTGAGCTTGGCTCTCCTTGGTCTTCCGAAGAGTTGGCATTCCTATCAGGACTCTGTCAATGGTCGGGAGAAGTTCCCAGGATGGGAAAGACTATGGTCAGATCTTGTGCAGGAGGAGATCAGGCGGAGTACCAGGGACGGATCTTCGTCAAAGGGAGCTGAGGAGAACTGTGCCTTAGTGAGTAAGGAAAAGAAGGGGAAGGGTAAGGTTTCTCTTTCCGAATCCAGTTCTTCCAATGAATGGGAAGAAGGTTGACAAGTCGAAGGTGAGATGCTTTCGTTGTCATGAGTTGGGCCATTATGCTACTAATTGCCCAAAGAAGAAGTCCAAGAAGGGATCCGAGGAAGGATCTGAAGGTGAGGCACTTGCTTCACAGTTTGAGTTGGATTTCACACTCTTCGCATGCATGGTTTCATCCATGATGGGAAGTGGTTGGTTTCTTGACAGTGGAGCTTCTTTCCACATGACCGGTGACAAAGTTTGTTCAGTACTTTGGAGGAGAAAGATCTCCAGATACTCATAGGGATGGGTAATGATGAGAAGTATAGTGTCTCAGGTGTAGGCACGGTTATTTTTCAGAGGAAGCATGGAGCTCACCTTACCTTGACCGATGTCAAGTATGTACCAGGACTGAAGAGAAACTTGGTGCCAATCGCGATGCTGGAAGACAGAGGCTATGATGTAGTCTTCAGAGACGGAAAGGTTTTCCTTAGACACATCATCACTAGACAGGTGAAGCAGATTGGTTCACCGGTCAAGAACCTGTATGCTCTTGAGGTTCAAGATGCATGCAAAGCCTTGAGCAGCAAGGCAACTGATGGAGACTTGGTGGTTGAGAGGGAGGGTATATTACCTCTCAACATGCAGAGCTAGAAGAAGTCTCAGACAATTGTGGAGGAGCCACGATTGGGGCAGCAGCTTCAGGAGGTTGTGGAGCAACCACAACAAGGGAAGCTGAGAGGAGATCGAGTAGAGACATCTACTCATGCAGAGACCTCCAATAGTGGGAAACTTCGAGCCAGGTGGGCTGAGGGATCACATGCAGCCATACCTCCAGGTAGGAGGTGGGGCGATATGGATTGATAGTCCCAAGGAGGAGGGGCAGGATCCTTGAGGTACCCAACCTCTTGGATGAGACCTTGCTACGGGAGCCCCGATGTGGAGTAGGAGGAAATGACTGTTTGGGTAGAGATAGATGCGGATGGAGCGGCAGAGAGAGCGACAGTGTGGGGAATCCCAGGACAGCGCATAGCATGCAAGCTGCAGCAATGCGAGAGGCACAAGTGTTTTGCACAGTACTAGGTGTGCAATGGTGTGAGATGCATGAAGATGTTGCAGTAGCGCAGATGTCAGAGAGGGAGCACTTGTCAGCAGCAGGTAGAGCTTCAGCATCAGAGTATGTTCCTAGCCCAACAGATTGGTCATTTGGGAGTTTTTTTGTTCCAAGTGTTATTGGAGCAAAGTGGACTAGGCAGATGTGTTGCATGCAGAACATTCTAGAGTTACAGGATCGGGTTTGAGAGGAAGCCTTTCTTGTTGAGAGGGAGTGTTGAAAAGTGTGCAACAAGAAATGCTTGTTGCAAATGCAACAAGATGATGGAGCTTAGTGGAAAGGAGTCGCCTTCACTAAGTGGGCCCGCAGGCTATTTTTGGCGCAAGTCTATTTTATAGACTATGTCTATTTTTAGACATATGGATCATGTCTATGGATTGCAGGTTGCTGTTTATGGATGATTGATCAAGTTGGGAAAAATAGATGGACTTCTATTTTTGATGAAAGTGTGAGTGATCACAGTGTGAGTGATCAAGTCTATTTTTAGACTGGCTGTCAAAAAATAGAAAAGTCAAATATTATTATC
The DNA here is from genome assembly GCA_000404065.3 of Pinus taeda. Classification (NCBI taxonomy): domain Eukaryota; kingdom Viridiplantae; phylum Streptophyta; class Pinopsida; order Pinales; family Pinaceae; genus Pinus; species Pinus taeda. The sequence goes on from APFE030026628.1 coordinate 2,509, forward strand.
TCACAATAATATTTGGACTATAAACTTAATCTTATTCTCTTGGAGCACTTCAGTTCGAGCTACGGATGTGGCACATGCAATTGCATGAAGGAAATACGTGGTTCTTATGGGTTAGTTGAATATTTGCATGCATGACTTCATTTAGAACTCAAGTGAGTTGAGTTTAGTGGACTGGAGGTGCAGTTGATGGAGTTGTGTTCAGTTTAGCTTTGTTAAACTGGTTGTATTTAGTCTAACTGGCGAATAGACTAGAGATGAGTTGGGTGAATTAGTTATTAATTAATTCACAAGTTATTAACTTATAATACAACTAATGAATACATCAGTTAACTCAGTTGCATGTCAGTGCATGTTCAGTTCAGCAGGGACAGGTGTTAGAGAATCAGATTGCTATCAGTTGTGACTATAGTTGTGCACCAGATCTTGCAAAAATCAGGGGATTGAGTATGCCAATGAGTTTGCACGTATTGTAGCTTGTGAATACGTGATTTAGCCAAGGAAAGATGTGGTTGCCTTGGAATCATCACCGGTTCTTGTGCAGGTATTGAGCAACGGAGGCAGGCAAGCAGCGGAAGAGATTTGAGCCAGAGATTGATTCAGATCTGAGCTGTATTGTGTGTAACAGGTGGAGCTGGTACTGAATTGCTTGTGATAAGCATTGTACTTTGTAATGTTACATGACTCAATCATTAATATACAGATAGTTGGGGTTTTTAGCGAGATGCTTTCCCCGGGATACATACTGTGTTAATGTGTGAATGCTCTTGATGTTTTATTGTTATTGATGTTGCTATATTGATGATCAACGTAGAGGAGCTTATGTATTGTGTATGTTTTCCGCAATAGTACATGATCAGGATAATCTCTGTTGAATATGTGTTAAATTATTCAAAATTTCTACACTAATGACCCAAGCATCCCATACTTGCCACGAGTTTATGGCACAAACTCGGTGGTCAAGTTTACATTGAAATGGAAACAATACCCCAACTACAAAAACAAGGCCAACATATCATTGTTGCTTCAACAAGTGATGGAAAACACATCATCATTGCAACACATGATTTACAAAAATAAGGCAAAACACTATTGTTTCTTTGACAAGTAATGGAAACACATCACTTTCATAGTTTATCATGCAACATAAAATAAGACCAGACATCATTGTTGCTTAACAAGCAATGGAAAACTTGTAATCACTTTTATATTTTAAAATGCAACAAATGATTTACAAAAGCATGACCATGACAAGCTAACATATCTAGGAACCATTTTTCACTTATCAATGTGAATGGGTCAAACCCTTGTGGTGGTTTTGCTTGTCGAATAATTGTTTCACCTGGTTCATGCACAGACACTTTGTCTTTAAGGCATTACTCTAGATGAAGCCTCCAACATGTGGCTCTTTGATGGCCACCTTTGTTGCAATGGTTGCAATACATCTTCTTCCTCAAGATCTACTTAACATGTTTCTTTACATTCTGTTGAGAGGGTCTTTCATGCCTCCTCCTTTTGTGTGTTGTTATTCTTTTCTAACACTTAGAAAATGTATGGTTATGTAATCCAGAAAAGGTACATGTTTTTCGATTCCATGATTTACATTCATCTTTAACAACATGATTATGAACATTCGAATATCGATACTGGTTATACCTTTCCTTGTTGTCTTTGATGCCATTATGGCGATGAGAGCTTGCCTCAGCTCTTTCCCTACAATGTATTCTCATCATTCTCTTTGCTCAACGATTTTGACGATATCTCGGAAGAATCTGACACCTTCAAGCATTTTCCCTTGGTGTATCTCAAGCTTGAAAATTGAGGTCTCTGCACAACCTCTAATGGTTGAGTTATGCCTTGGTTATTAACACCAAGTTATTTTTCCTCCTTGCACCTCATCCTGGTAAGGAGCCTCATGTTTGTCCCTCATCTCCAACAGAAATCATACTATGTGAAGATGAAACCAAAAGGAAATCAACATCTTTTACCTCCTCTGTCGCTTTGGAAAGAACTAATGAGGGCTTCTCATCATATGTTGTTGGTGGTTCTCTAGTTGTCTCAGTGCATTCCCCAACTTCCTTTTTAACATACCCAAGTCCTGTATGACAGGGTAATTCTTCTACTTTGATGGGGTTGACAATGCCTTGGCCATTAATGCCCAAGCCTTTTCCTTCATATTCCATTTTCTTCAACAGTTTGGAGCCAATCCCTGTCGTATGATTTTCAAAAACAATGAAATCATCATCAATACACATACATGAATTTAGAGAATTAATTTTTAACTCACATGGGTCACGCTGCATCTTTTCCAAGGCCTCGTCCTTAGCTTGCAGCTATTGTAGCAAACTATGTTTTTCCTCTTTCTCTTCATGTAGAAGCATCTTCAATTCAACGTTCTCTGTTTGAAGATTCTATTTGTCGTGCTTCAGTTCTCACATCAAGCAGGAATCATGAAACAAGTAAGAAAACAAGATCCCACATCAAAACATCAAACAAGGATCTATGCATCACAATGCATCTCATGGCAAAAATAAGTACATGAACATACTGCATATATCTCACATCCTGGGGCCACCTAAAGAAAAGGATGTCAAATTGCTGAAGTTGATTGTACCATCAATCTCATGGCATTGAATCTCATGGAATGGCTACTCACACGTTGAATGTTGACACCTACACTCCACTTTGAAAAGTGGCCAAAAAATGAAATGATCAAATGGAAAATCTGAATGCACCATCATATTTGTGGCGTTGAATAGTGCAAAATCGACTGTCAAATTTCTGAATTCTGACAAAGTGAAAATCTGGGGCTTACGGAATTTTTTAGATTCCCTATAGAGTCCTCAAAGATTCCCTCCTCTAGGTCATCTGAAGAACTGCTTCTTAGATCAAAATTCAGTCTATGCCATCAAGTTCCTTGCGAAATTCTGAGAAAAATGAGTATGAAGTTGGCTGCATTCTCACTCTGGTGAATTTCAACCTCCAAGGAATCTGGAAGATTCCCTCAAGATTCTTTAAGATTGTCCTTCAGTAGGAATCTACAAATCTACTGCTTGAAAGGAAAATCCAACCTCGCCATAGCGTTCCCTATGAAAATATGAGAAAATTGACTGTAAACTTGGTTACATTTTGATAAAAATATTTTTTACCTCACAAGGAATCTTAAAGATTCCTCAAAGAAACTGCATGAGAATATTACCTGGAATATTCTAGGAGTCTTTCTTGATTACTGTGCCAAAGACGGACCCCCTCTATGCTGCCACACTTTCGTTCTATCGCTCTACCATTCGGTGTTCTGTCCTCCCCTGTGCAAATGAGAAGGAGGGTTTTTAAATGTGTGGGTGGCAGAGTTGTCAATTAAGTGCCATTTAGCGGGTTGGTTATGTCGTTTGGTTCGAGGTAGAGAGTTTGAGGGGTCAAATCCTACCCCCGCCAAAAATACATAACAAAACATTTTTATATTAAAATTTCCATTTGGTTGCAATGGTTTTGACGCATTTTGAGTCAATACATTTCATTGGACCGTTTAAATGTATATTACCATGCGGCTTGTTGATGTGTCATTATTTTGGTTTATTCAAACATAATCCAGTTTTCATGTAATCATTGAACTTTATAACCATAACTCTATATATGGTTTTCTTTTAAATGATTTTTATGAAAACCATATTTATCACTATATCTTAACATATAGTGTTTTTTTTGTTTTTAAAAGATCTTTGTTTTTATATGGAGTTTTTAATATATATATTTTTTTGTCTTTTTATGCAGGGTTTGGAGACCAATGCTAGCACACCATGTTTCAATATTTTAGTAGTTATTCAATTGCCACATAAACTTAGTGGGCCCCACCTACTGATTGGGATGCCATGTGGCACACTGTGGCCCCCCTTGTCATGTCAAACTTTGAAGAACTCTATCTTTCACAAATGAGCTCAGTTTGACGAACTATTTGCACCACCACGATCACAATGACCAGATCTTCAACATGAACCTAGTTCGAGCACAGTCCAAACACTTTGATTTTTGAGCCCTCTCTAAGTCCTTGTTGTGGAGGTAAATCCCCTCTGCAAACAAAGGCAATCCCACTAGCCTAAATGGGGTCTAGCAACAATAAAACAATGCTAACACGTAGGTTCCTAATTGCAAATAAAAGACCAATGGTGAGGACCTACCTCGAATCCAACGCTAGTACTTGTAGAAGAGTCGTTGCTCCCGTTCTTTCGCTCTAGCTGGTCACAATCCCCACGATCCTCGTGAACGAAGACCTGCACATGCAAAGAGCGACACAAATACAAGCATAAAATCCAAGAGATGCACCTATATATCAGTCAGAAAGGATATAACTCAAACATCATGATAAAGACAATAAGAGTGGAACCATAATGATAGTCCTCTATTATTATTGATAAACAAAGAAGAATACAACCATAGTTCTGACGTCAAATCCTCCTTTGGTTGGGTGATCAGCAACACCTGCTTTGCAAAGCTTGTTGGGAATGGGGAACAAGCCTCTCTCTCCTTGGTTACTTGGACAAGAATCTCCTCATTTAAGATTTAGCCTTATGGGGTTGAAGAAGGCCCCTTGTAGCATGAGCTTAGCAATTCTCAGACTTTTGGACTTAGAATTTGGAGCTTGGAGACTAGAATTACTAACTAGCTTATCAAAGGCAAAAGGACAAGCTTATATAGAAAGAGGAGAAGGAGATAGGATCATCCACAAGATTCATGGGATTGGCCTTATCATTAGGAAGCTTCCATGAGAGGTGGAAAACTACTTTCCTTCTATGGAGATTCAAAGCCCAACTGAACTAACTCAAGCTGGAATCAGTTCATGAATAGGTTAGGAAGAACCTTCGCAAGTTGGTCTGTTAAAAAATTTACCCAACTGGGCTGGCGCGAGTGCGACTCTGAGATAGAGCGCCAGCTGGCGCGCCCTCTTTGAAGGATTTCCTCCATTGGCGCGAGCAATACACTGTGGAACAACACCAATGGAAAAATGGCTATTTTTATGGGTATTTTGCAGAAGGTGTCTTTAGGGCATATAAAGTACATACTCAAGGGGATACAATGCAAGTGTTTTCAGGTTATGTCACTTCTCACAGTTCTCGAAATAAGTCCTCCAATGTGCAGGAGAAGGGGTAACAAGGACGCTGACAAATTACTGTGTAACAGTCCTCTTGGACTTCTGCATGTGTTTTGAGCCACTTGGATAAATCCTTCCCACCGAGGAGCTTTTGGTCCTCCAAAAGCATGAAAAATTATTTTCAACTTCTCTGTACCTTGTCTGCATCACAAGCATCCTCAAAGGTCTCACTTCCATCTCTTTAACCTTTGTTCTTCGGAGCCTTAAGCGATGAGCCGACACCTACAACCTCTGCAAACCTGTAATACATTGTTTTGCAAATTACATGCTTGACTTAGATGACCAACTAATGACCCAAGCATCCCATACTTGCCACGATTTTATAGCACATACTCGGTGGTCAAATTTACATCGAAATGGAAACAATACCCCAGCTACGAAAACAAGGCCAAGATATCATTGTTGCTTCAACAAGTGATGGAAAACACATCATCACTGCAACACATGACTTACAAAAATAAGGCCAAACACTATTGTTTCTTTGACAAGTGATGGAAACGCATCACTTTCACAGTTTATCATGCAACACAAAATAATACCATACATCATTTTTGCTTAACAAACGATGGAAAACACGTAATCACTTTTATATTTTAAAATGCAACAAATGATTTATAAAAGCACGACCGTGACAAGCTAACATATCTAGAAACCATTTTTCACTTATCAATGTGAATGGGTCAACCCCCTGTGGTGGCTTTTCTTGTTGAACAATTGTTTCACCTGGTTCATGCACCAACACTTTGTCTTTAAGGCGCTACTCTGGATGGAGCCTCCAACATGTGGCTCTTTGATGGACACCTTTGTTGCAATGGTTGCAATACATATTCTTCCTCAAGATCTACTTAACATGTTTCTTTACCTTCTATTGAGAGGGTCTTTCATGCCTCCTCCTTTTGTGTGCTACTATTCTTTTCCAACACTTTGAAAATGTATGGTTATGTAATCCACAAAAGGTACATGGTTTTTGATTCCATGATTTACGTTCATCTTTAACAAAATGATTATGAACATTCGAATATCGAAACTGGTTATACCTTTCCTTGTTGTCTTTGATGTCATTATGGCGATGAGAGCTTGCCTCAGCTCTTTCCCTGCAATGGGCAATGCCATGGGATGATGGGGATGTGTTCCCATCATTATCTTTCCTTGACGATTTCGTTGATATCTTAGAAGAATCTGATACCTTCGAGCATTTTCCCTCGGTGTATCTCAAGCTTGAAAATTGAGGTCTCCGCACAACCTCTAATGGTTGAGCTATGCCTTGGTTATTAACACCAAGTTATTTTTCCTCCTTGCACCTCATCCTGGTAAGGAGCCTCATGTTTCTCCCTGTAATTGGTATCTCCACATCTCCAACAGAAATCATACTATGTGAAGACGAAACCGAAAGGAAATCAATATCTTTTACCTCCTTTGTCGCTTTGGAAAGAATTGATGAGAGCTTCTCATCATATGTTGTTGGTGGTTCACTAGTTGTCTCGGTGCATTCCCCAACTTCCTTTCTGACATACCCAAGTCCTATCTGACGGGGTAATTCTTCTACTTTGATGGGCTTCACAATGCCTTGGCCATTAATGCCCAAGCCTTTTCCTTCATACCCCATTTTCTTCAATAGTTTGGAGCCAATCCCTGTCGTATGATTTTCAAAAACAATGAAATCATCATCAATACACATACATGAATTTAGAGAATTACCTTTTAACTCACATGGGTCATGCTGCAGCTTTTCCAAGGCCTTGTCCTTAGCTTGCAGATATTGTATCAAACTCTATTTTTCCTCTTTCTCTTCATGTAGAAGCATCTTCAATTTAGCATTCTCTTTTTGAAGATTCTATTTGTTGTGCTTCATTTCTTCCAGGGCTCTTTTTTGGCTCGCAACTGAAGCTGCAATCGCTCCTTTTCCTCTGTCTCTTTTTGTAGAGTTTCATATATTATTTCCACCCTTTCAGAAATTTTGAGCATGGTATTGTACATTTCTTTTTCATCCTCTGTCACTGCGCCTTCCATTGTTCATGCTTGAAATTCACATCCATGCAAAGACCACTCGAATACCAAACTTGATCCGAGTTGACTCAACTCCCAGATTTAACCAAGATCTTTTGCTTTCATGATGTGAATAGAATCGCAATTAAAATAGCATAAAGGAACATAAATTCATTTTGTAAAGAAGAAGGAACATGACAATAATCAGCAAAATTAAACACAAGATGTTGATAACAGAGTTCGTCCAGGATGGACTATGTCTCCAGGCCCCAGTGTCAAGATGGTGTAGGCCGCTGCATCAAGTGCTATCAATAGTGATGATGTACATAGGTGGTGACGTCACTATCATACAAGTAAAATTCCCTCACGCAGGAGTGGCTCCAAGAGATGTTCCGTAGCAAGAACTCTCATTCAAAAGGGACTCCTATCAGTATGACCTAAACTCATGCATGATGATAATGAGCATCTCGCCAACATGGCATAAAAGGGATCTCAATGTGAACATACATGGCAACACATGAGTATCTCATCAATATAACAACAAAGGGATCTCAAACAAAACATGACGAATCATGACAACAAGTACATCCCACAGATGATTCCACATCACATCAAGCAGGAATCATGAAACAAGTAAGAAAACAAGATCCCACATCAAAACATTAAACAAGGATCTATGCAGCACAATGCATCTCATAGCAAAAATAAGTACATGAACATACTGCATATACCTCACATCCTAGGGCCATCTGAAGAAAAGGATGTCAAATTGTTGAAGTTGATTGTACCATCAATCTCACGGCATCGAATCTCATGGAATGGTTGCTCGCACGTTGAATACTGACACCTACACTCCACTTTGAAAAGTGGCCGAAAAATGAAATGATCAAATGGAAAATCTAAATGCACCATCAGATTTGTGGTGTCAAATAGTGCAAAATTGACTGTCAAATTTCTGAATTCTGACAAAGTGAAAATCTAGGGCTTTAGGAATTTTTTAGATTCCTCGTAGATTCCTCAAAGATTCCCTCCTCCACGTCATCTAAAGATCTGCTTCTTAGATCAAAAATTTAGTCTGTGCCATCAGGTTCGTTGCAAAATTCTGAGAAACATGAATATGAAGTTGGTTGCATTCTCACTCTGGCCAATTTCAACCTCCAAGGAATTTGGAAGATTCCCTCAAGATTCTTGAAGATTGTCCTCCGCTAGGATCTACAAATCTGCTGCTTGAAAGGCGAATCCGACCTCGCCATAGCGTTCCTGTTATAGACATTTTTGGGCACTGCAACCCCAATCATACATGTCCATAAACCAAGGGCTTCTAAGTCCCTAAAAGTGTTGCTTCACACCCTAAAGGAGCAAGGTCAGCGGATTACATCATCTCCCAGAAGTTCTCCACAGAAAACTGCTCAGAACTGGTCAGAATTGGACCATACAGACTACCTAGTGCAGAGGGTGCGATGTATCTCACCTGCTCAGTGTAAATAGTGTGATGCATACTGGAAATCCCTTCTGTAGGGTGCGATGGGTGAGAGTAGACAAATGGCAGAGACAGTTTGCAAGGTGGATGGTCATGGAATCTTCCAGAAACTTCTCCTATGACACTTGCCTCTCTGAATTCCACCCGGGTGAGTAAGAGCCTTCCAATCTATAAGTGGACATCAGACTATCAAAAGAGAGGACACTAATCAAAATCCGAGAAGCTGACTCACCCCCCTGCCAATCATCTATATTGGATCCCTCATCATAGAGAGTCCAGAGGCCTGGAATCTTGGTATTTGTACAGGAATGCTATTGGGTTTCTTTGTGAAATAATCAATAGTGTTGGTGATCTAAGCTTTTTCATGAGGTGAAAGAGGGCTTTACATACAGGAAGGTATGACGCTGGGTCAGCAACAATTGGGTTGCAATCCCTCTTTGCTATTCTTGATATTAAATAAAAGCATTCAACGTTTCCTCCCACATTCTGTATATTGAGTGAATATATGCATTTGTGTGGTCAATATATATCTGGTCCTATATTGTTTATGATTGTAGATCTTTGTTCTTTGATAGTATTATGCTGCTTTGATTCCACAAGTGCTCTTTGAAGCTAGGTAAGCGAAGAAGAAGCGGCAAAGATCTGTTAGAAGGGAGAGGAACTAAGAAAGGAACCAAGTTCAAGAATGAGCTTGGTGTCATTTATTCCCCTCTTATCTACTTTTCATAAAGGAAAGCGAAAGTATTTTTGGTTTGTTTGTTTCTAAGATAGCTACTTGTCTTAGTGGGACTAGCAGCTCCAAGTGAACACTAGATTTCCCGATAACAAAATGGCGACTCCACTGGGGAGCGAATAGCTTGTTTGCTTGTCTATATTTGTTTGTTTTATAAACTTACAGACAGAGCCTGAAGTCAAGCCAGGTAGCCTTCAAACTGCACTTTCTATGCAAGTGCAAAGTAGATCAATGCTTCTTCAGTCTATCTCCCGGTTTTTTTTATAAACTGAACAATCGATTTGCAAACATTCTAGTTGCCCTGGTGGTGGCTCTAGTAACCTCATTAGATCAACCCTTGTGATTTATATTTACTGAACATCACTTGCTCGGCCTAAATCCCTGAACTGAGCTGCAAACTG
>APFE030026632.1:13839-27279 GCA_000404065.3 Pinus taeda
GTCCTCCAAAATGGTCTCACCTGGGGTGAGACCATTCCACGGGAAAAACCTGTAAATTGCACAAAAAATTCACAAATGACAAATTTTTCTCCAAATTTCTTGAAATTTGGGCTGGGAGTCCCCAATCAAGTACCATGCTCAGCCAAAGAGGCTTTGGCCAAAATTTGGAGTGGATCGGGCGTTTTCCTTCGTTTTTGTGTTTTGGCCAACCGTCCTTGGGGCACCTTCATTCTCGCCAATATTTTTGACATTTATCTCAAACCATGACACCTGTTTAAAAAGTGAATGAGGTTTTTCTTCCTTGGCATGTTTTGGACAAAAACCTCTCTCCGTTTTCCAAAATTCATCTCTGACTGCTCTGAAACATCATTTGAGTGAAACTTGCCCTGATGTGTGAAACAAGGAATTTGGTCGAAATGAAGCGAAATGAAGGGGATAGGTGGCTTCTAAATTTTTGGGGAAATTTTTGGGAGTGGAGAGGGATGTTAGGCAGTAGGGGAAAGTGGAATCTCAGAGTTTGAGTGAGGGGAAGGGGTCCAAAAGGGCAAATCACAGGCCAAACCTAGAAAATTGCCAAGTTGTAGCTAGAAACTACGGTTTGTGCAAAAATGAGGATTTTGAGGAATTTGAGTGTTGGGAAGTATATGATATGGTAGTTTAAGGATAGGGGAAGGTGTATGAATATTAGGAAACAAGTTTTGCCATTGATCTGACCATCCAAGAGAAATTGGCTTCAAAACCCTAGGAGAGGGAAATGAACTTGCCAATGCACAACTGAAGTATGAACAAGATGTAAAATGACTCATTAGACACTGACATGATAATGACAACCCTATGAATGATGATAGACTCAGCTAAATGATGACATAGCCCGCCATTTGGACAACTTTAGAAGGAGTGAAAGCAAACCCTAGACCTAATGCCTAGTGACCAAATTTTGCTTGAAACCTCTTTGAAATGACAAAATTTGACCTTGACACTTCAAAATCACTATGTAAGAGCACATTTGATCACTGGAGGAAGGCTGTAAAGACTGACACTAACACCTGAAAATGTCCTGGATCAACATGTGAGGAATTTTCCTGTCAGATTCCTGATTAGACTCATTTCCATTGTGATGAAAACCCAAACTGGTTCAAATGGGTTTCTAGTTACTTGTGCCCTAAGACTAGCCTAAGTTAACCTAGCCTAAACTAGTATGTAACATATGCACAAGGACATCCTTCAATTTGTTTATGAGTGGTGGTTATCAAGATTAACAGACTGAAGGGAAAATGATTCATTGATATAATATCGTTTAGGTGAGATGATCCTTTATGGTTTGTCTAAAACTGGAGCTCAGTCTAGCCACTGTGAGGCTTGCTCCTATGCAAGGAGACTTAAATAACAAAATAATCAAATATGATTAATTTTACGATGCAAAAGAACACAAAAGGAAACCTATCTTGACTAAGAGAAGGAAAGCCTCGCCCTTAGCCAAGAGCTAAAGTGTTCTAATGGGAATGGGAAGAATTAAGTTCGATTTTAGGATGAAAATGTTTCTAGCACAAATGAAAACAAAGAAACCTTGGTAGATAGCTACTCAGATGACTTTATTCACATACCTCAAATCAACTAAATAATGCGTTCACTATAAAATTTGCATAAATAGAGAGAATAGTCTTCTCAACTTGATGTAAGACAACGCAAAAAGAATTTGTAAAGATAAACAAACAATTATCTATCCTTACAAATAAATCCCATGAACCCATTTCCAACTCGAATCTAAACTTGCAAATTCATGAAAATAAATTAACAAATTAACATAACTTCACAAATTTACAAGGTCCATAGAAATGTATTTACAATGTAATATATGATAAATATAAATGGTAGCAAGAAAAAGAATTATATATATATGAACTATGCATTAAAATGTACATTCAAAACATACCAAGTATTAAAATATATATATAATATATATATATATATATATATATATTAAATAAATGTAATATTAAATTATATACCATATATATTTTATAGAGTAATGTTAAACATATTACAATCTTTCAAATAATTCTAAATATGGTATGTAAATGTAAACATATTACATGTTCTTTTAAACGAAAAAAATAAATAAATCCATTAAGTTTCTTGTCACCTCTATATAGATCAATAAAAATTAAAAGGCTGAAATATTACTCCTACCCAAAAAAAAGGAAGATAAATCCATGAAGTTTCTTGTTACCTCTATATAGCTCAACAAAAATTAAAAAACTAAAAGACTCAAATATTACTCCTACCCAACAGTAAACAGTATATAGATCACATGCCTCTTACAAACAAAGAATTCACCATATGAATGTGAAAAGAACTCTATTGGGATGTGATTGAGCTGATTCAGAGATGGAGACCAGCGAAATGGATTACAGTGATGATATTCTGAGCGTTCTCCAGAATGATTTCCGAACCCCCACACTCAGGATTGCGAGTCATTTTTTTATAGGGTCTATGTAGATTGTGAGCACTTTCTCCATCAGAGACATGATTCGAAACTGAAATGGTTAAGATTGAATGTGCATGGAGCGCTATTCGAGCATATTCAAAGCCACTTGAATTAGTCTGGTGTGAGTTCAACGCTGAGATTTTCCAATAGCTAAACAAAATTATTCCACACAGATCCCATTGCAATGAAAAAAAAACCAGGAACTAATTATGCTGCGCGCTAGAAGAATCTGACGTCCAATCAAAGTGCTTGGTTTTTGAACCAAATCTGTCAAATGAAGCCCAGAATCTCGTGGTTCTTCTTTCAAGTGACTGGTAATTGAGCTGTGGCGGTTGGAGATGTTTTACAATTTGCTGCAGAAGAATAACAATCCCTTCTACCTTCATAGAAAATACCCACAACCATCCAAACTGTATGCAGGAACCTCGGATTTGGTGTTCGTATGCTTAGTTTGTCATGATGTTCCCAAATTCCTGCCTTCGTATCTCAATACTGGATGCATCGCTTTGATGCTCAAATTTTAATTTTCGAATTCAACCAAAATTTGGGGTTTGTTGGTCTCTAATGTACGCATATTTGGCCAACAGAGTATTTCCAATTGTTCCACGAATATTGGTTTTACCTTACAACTTTCAGATACGGCCATCGAATTAAATGAAACAAGTTTTTTTTGTCACTGGATACACCTGCTCAACCGAAACAATAAGAGGTGTAATTAATCCTAAAACCGCATTAATACAAATAAAAACAAGGAATATGCAACATTTTGGTTGCCTATATGCGTGGGTGAATAAACGTTTTGTTTTGGTTCCTGTGGAATGATCCACCATTTGTTGTAAAAATAGAGTAGATAATGTTTGTATATGCAGCGTTTTGGAATTTCCCTTAAGAGAAATATGGTGATCTAGTCCCTCTTACATCTTGTGATGGGCGTTGGAATGAAATGATAATGTATATCCTACATCAACCCATTGAAAAATTTTCACCATTTCATCAACCATGATGTATAGTGTCTAAAGTATCGAAGTTGCTTGTATATTGTAGCTGGGAATGCTTAGGTTTAAAAAAAGGCATGACTTTACATTAACGGACTTCATTGGTGTGATATTTTATTTTATGTTATGTGTTTTTAAATACATTGAATTTAGGTATTTTTATTCACATTGTTGTTACTTTTTCTCATTCATAAAGTCACATATAGGTATATAATATTAAATAAATACAACCTATTATATTACATGACCATTTTTTTTTTAATCTTATTAATATATATTAATAATTAATAAAAGTCATATTAATGATAATATATGTTAAAGTTATGTCAACATAATATGTTACTCTTTAAGATATATATGTATATATTTATTTGTATCTATTTATGAGTTTCACATATGTTTAGGTCATAGGAATACCACTTGAGGTGTTTCTAAAGCAAGATGCAACAAGCCACTTAGTGGAAGTAGTCACTGCAACAAAGTTCCATAATGATAAAATCATGAGTGTGATATGCCATGCATAAAAATTACAATGAATGTTGAAATTCAGGCTACTATTCTGTGACCAAAAGATGATGAAAGAAGCGAAACTAAAAGGGGCGGTTGCAACCAATGTAAACACTCAAAGTAAAGAAAATTAAACCAAGAACAAATTTACATGAAGGGTCCCCATATCTTATTTTAAAAAAAATGGGGGTGTTGTGGCTACAACAGGTCCTAATACCTTGATTGACATTGGGGTTGTAATCAATGTGATAACCAGGGAAACCATGCTCAAGTTCAACCTCCAAGGGGCCTTGAGAAAGACCACTACAGTACTGCAACTTGCAAATAGATCCACAACAGCTCCTGAGGGATTTATTGAGGATGTAATGGTCTCCATTGACCCCTGAGAGTACCTCATTGATTTCCTTGTCCTCTAGCCCAAAACCAAATTTAATGGCTATCCTCTCATCCTTGGAAGACTCTGCTTGGCCACTATTGATGCCTACATTAACTGCAGGGCTAAGAACATGACCATTAAGAATGGGCACTTTTAAAAACAATTTGTGTTGTATCCTCCTGCTCAACCTTCTATTGAGCAAGATCTTCCCTTGTGGATAGAGGAGGAGGAAGAGGAAGAATTTTATTATACATCCCCCTACCTAGTATGCACACTAGACACTGTTATAGGGGGAGGGAAAATTGATGAGGATGACCTTATTAACCATATCTTATAGAATCAACCTCTCACTACCATACCAGTTGATGAAATAATAAAGGAACCCGAAAGTAGTCCTTTTACTGATTTGCACTCTATTGACTTTGGCCTAGAACATGCCAAGGTCTTGGAAATTATCCCATCGAAAACTTTAAAGATCAACCCCTCTCTCTCAGTCGAGAAGAAAGAACAATTATGCAGTGTGTTGAGGAAACACATGGGTTATTTTGCCTGGGATTATAAGGAGATGAAGGGTGTCCATCCCTGTTGGGCCCTACTTTTGTTATCCTTTTTGACAACTTGTCTTGTTATTTCCTTTATCACCTACCTTATTTTACCCTTTTTGAGACTTAGAAACCACTCCATATTGGCTACAATGCATTAGTTTATAAATGGAGGTAATACTTATATCTAGGAACAAGCTTAAACTTTCGTGAGTTTAAGAAATAACAGTGTGCTATTTAGTTTATTTATCAAACAATTTCGAATATTGAATTAGGAAGCAGTGTGCCATTTATTTCATTTCTCAGTCAATTTTAAATAGATTTATCAAATTAGGAAGTTGTGTGAATGATTTTGAGTTTAATAACATTGACTTTACATTTCAATTTCTAGCTTGAACCTCGGTATTAGTTTTGTGTGGAGATTTTTTAATAGAATAGATTGTTTAAATTGAATTATGAGCTTGGTTTATGATTATTTTTAATTTTATTTCCCAAAGAATCTTTAATTAGTTGCAAGGTTATCAAATATAAACTAGTAAATTGAATTATGTGTGTGACATTGAAGAGTATAATAGGTTTCTTCACTTCAGGAAACTTTCGTGTAATAATTTTAAACTAGGAACATAATTTGGTCATTTGGTACTTAAATTCGTACTAAGTGAGCATAAGATAATCAATTTATATCTGAACCGTAACTCCTTGTAACTCGAAGATTGCGAACTCCACTTGAGAATTCTAAATTTAGGGAATTAAAACGACATATAAAACCCTAACATTTTTGCCGCTATTGTCGGGGAGTTGTAAACAGTATAGGTAATTTTTTTAATAGATTTATATGTGTGATAAGGATTTTAGAGGGAAATCAGTGGGCATTCAGTGTATGGTAAGACGTGAGTGAAGAGCCACACATTCACTATGGTGGGGTTGCTCTAGAGTCTGATTAATTTTGATAGATTTTTGTAGCACGTTCTCATTCTTATGTGAAAAAGTAGAGGTAGACCTAGAGATAATAAGGGGATATTTATTCAAAGTATGAAATTACTTTCAGAATTATTTGGTCTTGTAAACCCCCTCCCCCCGCCCCCCCCCTTCCCCCAATTAACCATGCTGACCATTATGTGGGTACGAGAGAGGGGGGGATAAATCTCTGCAACAAAAGTGGCCTTAGAAAAGAAAACATAACATCTAGATGGGGTTGTACAAATTTAAGGCATACTACAACAAGAACATATCATATTAGGAGCTTCTATAGGAACAGAAGGTATCGTATCATCACACGTAGAATCAACAGTAGGATGACCTCGAAGAGACTTGGGGTTTAGGTATATCAAACCCAACTCAGTTGAATCTTCTTTTAGTTTGAATACCATACCAAATCTTACTTCTAGACATGTTGCAAAGATGGGTAATAGAGGAGGAGGCGAGGAGAGTAGAAACAATGAAAGAAACAATGGTGGGACCAACAGTGGAGATAATGATAGAATAAATACTTTACTTGGTGGGAATAATGACCAAAGAGATGGGCCAAGAGGGGGCCCTGGAGAGAATGAGGAAGAATCAAAGACTACATTCAAATTTCCAATTTTGGATGTCACTAGAAACATTACTATGAAAAACATACCTTTGGTATCTCTTCAACTTTTCCAATGTCATCTTCTAAAGACCCTAATTCTTTTTTGTTTGAGTTTGATATTATTTGCAGAAGTTATAATTATCATGATGGTTCACATAAGCTCAAACTATTTCCTACTACCCTAAAAGATTCAACCCTGAGGTGGTTTATGAGTTTGGGAGAACATACTATCTATTCATGGGATGATATGAAGTTTGTCTTTCTTAAGAAATATCAAGATTACTGTGAAAGAAGAGGTATTAATGATATTTTTAGATTGAAACAGATAGAAGACAAGAGTTTGGAAGAATACCTCGAAAGATTTCTTTATAATTACCATAAATCTTGAATGGGTAATATCAATGAAAGAACATTTAGTACTTTTTCTAAAAGGGTTAAGGGAAGAATGCATCAAAACATTAAATCTCTTAAGCTCCAACAATATTTATAAGAAGCCTTTTGATGAAATAGTTGAAATGTGTAGAACTTATTATAGAAGCCAAGCTAAGGTAGGCAAAAGGATTCAGGATAGTCTAAGGGATTATGTGTCTTGGAATTCTAAACTGGTGTAGGGTGGTGTTGCTCGAATTGAACTAGGGAACCACTTAGAAACTTTTAAAACAAATATCCTAAATACTATTAGTGATCAGTTGGATAATTTAAAATTAAAATGAAACAAGAGGAATAGAGGGGTTCTTTAGCCATTTTCTATCCTAAATGCAGAAGAAAACACACTGAGAGGGAATTCTCCATAAATGTGGTAGAAGTCTGTGGAACAATTGAGGGGTTGAAACAATTGAGCTACCCCAACCATATAGGAAACCATCATGGAGGACACCAAACAATAGCCCTTACCAAGATCCTAACATTCAGGCTTTTCCCCAGTATCAACCTCGAAACTCTCAAGCGCCTTATTCTCCCTGGCCTACTCAGCCAAGCTAAAGTTCACATTGGAACCAAGGATGGAGAGGGAGTCCTTATGGAAATTTCTTTCAGTCCCAAGCCTAGGCACATTTGTACCCCTAGTACAAACCACAATATTCACCTTAAATGTCTTATGCACCAAATATGCCTCATTTTCAGCAAGGGTATAGACCACCTTACCCGCAACAATCTACATTACCATTACCACCTCCATTGCAACAACCACAACCCTTGCCCCTACCTCAAAATACCAATCCATCTTCATAGTAGCTGCAACAATCATTTAACCCGAATCCCCCTTGACCAACATAGTTGCCTACAATCCCTATATCTAATCATAATAATAGACTTCCCCAGCCTATGAAAAACATCGAACTGTAACCTTTTCCCACTTATGTTATCACTTCTTTTCCCATAAATGAAATTAAACTAAGATTTGGGAAAGAAGAAGAATGTATGATTCCTTTTCTAACTTTAGAAAAATAGAGAGGACTTTAAGAACAATCTGAGGAACATGCTTTGCAACAATTTTTATCTGATATAAGATGTATTCAACATCCTGTTTCTTTTAGTGGTTACCATCATATTTTCAATAGTAAATTTAAGGAAACTTGTTATCCTGTTGTGTTTGCATCATTCACCATTGCATCCCTAGAAGAAAACAGAGAACCAAGTGTTCAACCTATTGAAATCAACTCTGGAAAGACGTTGTATATTGGTATAGATTTAAGCACAAAACAAAGACATATGTAGTAGAAATGATCCAAAAACAGTTCAAGGAATTTTCTTGGGATTATTTAGATATGAAAGGAATTCATCCCAACCCCTATATACATCAAATTTATAGTAATGAAGAAATCGTGCTTGTAAGACAACCACAAAGACGAATGAATCCAACCCTTAAAGAAATCATTAAAGATGAATTACAAAAACTTTTGAGTGCAAATTTTATACATCCTATCAATGAAAGTAAATGGATATCTCTTTTAGTGGTAGTTCCTAAGAAAAATGGGAAATGGATAATTTGCGTTGATTATAGGCAGCTAAAAAAAGCCACTTTGGGGGACTCTTTCCCTCTGTCTTTTATTGTCCATGGGCTTGATACTTTATTAGGGAGAACAAATTTCTCCTTCTTAGATGGGTACATTGGTTACAATCATATCCAAATAGCCCCAGAAGGCCAAGAGAAGACCACTTTTACCTGCCCATGGGGTACCTATGCTTACATGGTCCTTCCATTTGGCTTGTGTAATGCTCCAGCTACTTTTCAGAGGGTTGTTCTAGCTATTTTTATTGACCTCATATATGACAGTGTGAAAGTCTATATGGACAACTTCATAGTGTATGGTAATGATTTCCAACAGGCATTGGAAAGATTAGAGAAGGTCTTCATTCATTGTTAAGAAACTCATCTAGCTCTCAATAATGAAAATTCAAAATGATGCAGATTGAGGGTATTGTTCTGGGACACCATGTGTCACAAACAGGGATAAAAGTTACCATGCAAAAATTGAGGTAATCTCACAAATTTCAGTCCCCATATTGCAAAGCGAGGCAAGAAGTTTTTGGGACATCCAGAGTATTATAAGAGATTTATTGAAAATTTTACTAAAATTGTTGCACCTTTGTTTAAGTTTGTTGGGTCCCTATAATACTAGTGATTACCCCATTACTATTGTAGTTGCACCCCTTATTAATATTGTTGTGCCCCTATTGTCCCCATACTATTATTACTGTGCCCCATAGAATCCCTCTATTGTTATTTTTGTGGCTTTAATATTATTATTGTTAGGTCGGTGGGTTATATTGTGACTCCTTTAGACTCCTATATATGGAAAGGAGGTTTGTCATTTGAATCATCCAATAATTGTTTCATTTATGTAATGTAAAGGAGGTTGCCCCCTCGAAGAGGCTGAATTATAAGGCATTGATCTATCTTTTCTATCTTTTCTTGAGCTGGTTTCATAACATTTGGTATCAGAGCTTTGGATTCTAGGGTTTTGTTGCTCCAAACAGATCATCGTGGCATTTTCGCTATAACTTTTTTCTGCGATGTTTCAGAAGCCAAAAACAAAAATCATTTGAGAAGACATCGTACTGAATCTCAGGTCCAAATTTCAGAGATTTTTGCCCTATATTTTCGGAGTTATGAACTGAGGAAGTTGGTCCTTTTGCAGAATCCTGAATTACATTCAAAACAGGTGACCTGGGGAAAATCGCCATAACTTTCTCTTTGAGCATCAGATTGAAATTTCGTAAAAAGGCACAAAAAGAGGATGGACTTTAGTTTCTGGTATATATTTTTAAGAGTGAAAGGTCAAAACAAGGAAATGTGGCATGTCATACAAGTTCGCTCTACTGAATTAGTCTATAATCAGGTCACTGTGGGAGATTTGGCATAACTCTTCATTGGAGAATCCAATTGGGGTCAGACTGGTGGCATTCGAAAGAGGACACAGAGGGCTACTGCAGGTCGTAATTTCAGAACTGGATGATCCGAAATTACAGAGATACATCAGGGGCAATATCGAGCTCCTACAAAGTGAAAAAATGTGTGTATATTTTTTTAAATGTTTGCTTAAGCTTGGTTTGAAAAATTATTTTGAAGATATTCAAAGGGCATAGTGAAGCATTATTATCAGTAATTGATGCTCCGAAGAAAGAAAATGGAAACACCTAGTAGGCGACCTGAAATCTCTAGCATGACTCATGAAGAAGAGGAAGAAATGCAACATGATATATCAAAATTACGAGACCAAGTGCAACAAGTGTCACTTGCACAAAAAGGAACAGAATCTAATATGGATTGTTTAAAGAAAGGTGTAGAAGCTAAGATGAATGACATGGAAGACAAGATGGATGATTTGAAGATAGATTTGAAGACAGACATGGAAGAATTGAATAAGTTGCTACAAGAAAGGGTCACTAATGGTGAAAGCGTAGTAAAGGAAACTCATGATGAGAACAAAAGAAATGTTAATCATGATTCCATAGACTCTAATGTTGGATCGAAGACCCACCATATTCCAAAAATCGATATGAGGAAGTTTGATGGCAAGGATCCCGCAACAAGGGATATTACAGATGGATCAATTTTTCGATCTCAATAATGTGCAAAACACACAAAAGGTACGTATTGCAACTTTATATTTGGAACCAAATCAGTTTGTATGGTATCAATGGTTTTGCTCTCGTAAACAAATTATCACATGGGCAATTTTTATGGAAGAATTGACAACACATTATGAGGATATAAAAAGAAACACTTTTTTTTAGCCAATTGATAAGTCTCAAACAAAAGGGTTCAATAATGGAGCACATTGAGGAGCTCAAAAACTTGAACATAAGGGTAAAAAATATTCCAGAGGAGCACAGGATTGATGTGTTCATAGGGACTTTAAAGGATAATATCCAACATGATGTTCGCCTTTGGGAACCTGATTCATTAGAGGGCATTTAGTTTAGCAAGAAAAATGGAAAGCAAAATTATGGCCACCAAGAAGCATACCAGTCACAACTATAAAGATAGCCTACCACAACCTATAAGGTTGACACCACAAAAATTGGAAGAAAAAAGAGCAAAAGGGCTTTGTTACAGTTGTGATAGCAAATACACTAAAGGTCATAAGTGTGCTAAGAAGAAATTATTCTATATAGAATTGTGAAGAGGAAGAAGAAAAGGAGCAAGAAAGGTCAAAGAAAGAGGATATACTCCAGGAACAAAGCCTAGATAAAGAAGAAATGAATCTGACCATATCTTGTAATGCATTGGATAGAATTACCACTCCTCAAACCATCAAGGTAAAAGGACAAATCAAGAAGAAAAGGTAATAGTGTTGATTGATTCAGGAAGTACCCATAATTTTATTCATTGTAAGGTAGCAAAAGAATTGAATTGCTTCCTATATCCAGCACCAGAGTGTCAAGTGATGATTGCAAATGGAGGAATGATAAATTGCTCTGGAAAGTGCTATACTATCAAGTTATCCATGGGAGAATATGTATTGACCAGCCCAATGCTTTCCATTCCAATGGGAGGTGCAGATGTTGTACTAGGAGTCCAATGGATATAATCCTTGGGTACAATAGCTTTTAATTTTCAAGAACTTTTCATGAAATTTTATGCAAAAGGAAAGGAAGTTTAATTAAGGGGTATTGCAAGGAAACCGGGAAAGATAATCAGCTCTAATAATATAACAAAGCTTCTAAAAAAGGAACAAAGAGCTGTAATTGCACAATTATGTTCGCTAGATGTTTCCACATCGGAATCATCTATTTCTCCAGATCTCCAAAAAGTCTTGGACAATCATTGCAAGGTATTTGAGACTCCCAAAGGTCTCCCAACTATTCGTGATCATGATCATGCTATTAATCTAATTCCAGGAAGTGTTCCTCCAAACATCAAACTGTACAGATATCCCTATGCCCAAAAGAGTGAAATTGAATGTATGGTTGCAGAAATGCTAGAGGCTAGTATAATTCAACCTAGTCAAAGTTCTTTCTCTGCTCCAGTCATATTGGTGCACAAGAAGGATGGATCATGGTGCATGTGTCCAAATTATAGGTAGCTCAACAAGCTCACTATTAAAGATAAGTTTCCCATTCCTTTCATTGATAAATTATTGGATGAATTGCATGGATCAATTTACTTCACCAAGTTGGATCTTCATTTAGGATATCATCAAATCAGAATGAAGACTGAAAACATTCCGAAAATAGCATTTAGAACTCATGAGGTTCATTATGAATTTTTGGTCATGCCTTTTGGCCTTACCAATGCACCTTCTACATTTCAAGGTTTGATGAATTCCATTTTCAAGCCCTTCCTTAGAAAATTTGGGTTAGTATTTTTTAATGATATACTAATTTATAGCAAGTTTTGGAAGGATCATGTTGAACATGTTGACATGGTGCTACAACTATTGGAGGAGAAACAATTATATGCAAAAAGATCCAAATGTTGCTTTGGAGTAGAAGAGGTGGAATATCTGGGTCATATTGTATCTCATGAAGGAGTTAAGGTAGACCCTAGCAAAATTAAATCCATTAAGGAATGGAAAATCCCCACACCCATAAAGCATTTGCGAGGATTTCTTAGGTTGACAGAGTATTATCGCAATTTTGTTAAGAATTATGGGAGAATAGTAGCACCTCTAACAACATTATTGAAGAAATATGCATTTTCATGGACTCCAGAAGCAACAAAGGCCTCCGAACATCTTAAAGAGGCAATGTGCCAAGCACCGGTCTTAGCTACACCGGACTTCACAAAAACCTTTATTGTGGAATGTGATGCTTCAGGAAATGGCATTGGTGTCGTTTTAATGCAAGATGAAGACCCATTGCTTTTGAAAGTCGTCCAAACAAGGGAAAGTTTTTACACAAAGCTATTTATGAGAAGGAAATGTTGGCAATACTCCATGCACTTAAGAAATGGCGACCCTACCTAATGGGAAGACACTTCAAGGTAAAAACAGATCATGATAGCCTTAAATACTTTTTAGAACAAAGATTATCCTTTGAAGAGCAACAAAAGTGGGTCACAAAGATGTTGGGTTATGACTTTGAAATCATCTACAAAAAAGGGAAGCAAAATGTGGTGGCAGATGCACTCTCAAGAAAGGATCAGGATGTCGAAGCATTGTTGTGCACCATTTCTATTATCCAACTAGATTGGATAAACGAAGCAAGGGAGGAATGGAAGAATGACGGAGAAGTGTGGGCACTTATTCGAAAGTTACAACAAGATTCCAGTACGTCTGATACATTTAGCTGGCAAAATGATTCATTATAGTACAAAGATCGCTTATACCTCTGTAAGAATTCCCAGCTAAAACAAAAGATTCTTATGGAATTGCACACTTCTCCCTTAGGCGGGTACTCAGGCTTTTTAAAAACTTACCACAGGGTTAAGAAGGAATTTTTTGGGATGGCCTTAAATCAGATATTCAAAATTTTGTGGCAGAATGTTTGGTTTGCCAACAAAATAAAGTTGA
>APFE030026633.1:49112-125547 GCA_000404065.3 Pinus taeda
AGCTGACCTTGTTCCTTTAGGGCATGAAACAACACTTTTAGGGACTCAAAAGCCCTTGGTTTATGGACATATGTGATTGGGGTTGCAGTGCCCAAATATTTCTATAACAGTTGCCCCCTAAAGCATGAGGTCGAAAATATTTTGACGTCAGGTGAAATGCTTTATCATGAGGATCCGAGGTTTTTTCGAATTGGAAGGCGACCTGTAATAAGATACAATACAATACATTATCTTCAAAACATTTTCATGATCTATCTGAGGCGAGCATTCCCATGCTCAACTTTATAAATTCATTTTCATGTACATAGGACAAACAACCGTCTATATGGTAGACTGATGATTCCGATAGAGCCATCATCCTTTGATTCGGATGATCATTTGTGCAGCAATGATGTACATTTGATGTCTTTATTTTCCTAAATATATCGCAGCCCGGATGGATGAAACTAGATCTGGGGTCTGCAAACTCGTCTAATCTTTGCCTGAAGTACAAGTCGATCCATGTGAAAAATGTTCTGGAGTCGAACATGGAAAGACATCGCCTGCTTACCAGCCAATGATGTAATCTATTAACAGGTGCGAGAGGAATCACCAATAATGATGATGACCCTCAAGGTATTGCAGTACAATTCGCGTGGTGTGAAAATGGGACTTGGCGTCGAACACCACGCAAAATCTTTTGGTCGAAGTCCATTGATGTAAACTGTTTCCGGAAGTGAGAAACTTTCCATTGAGGCATGCAAGCTTCAAAGTACTGAAAGGGTTGTTCCTAGGCCGACTTCTTGGATAATGAGCTGTCGTCGACAAGAAGTGACCCATCGTAGGAGGGTCTTAATGAATCCCACATCTACGACACAGAACAGAGAAAATGACTTTGCGGAGGTGAAAATGATCTGATGATACAAGGTTCAAGGTGGCGGTCATGAAAGAATGGAGCGTGAATGTATTGCAACGGATGAGACACAAGATGGGTTGGTGAATTCTCTGATCGACTTCTCTTGAACATATCGGTGACACTGAAATGGATTGGTAGCATTAAGCCCAAAGATGGATGGTACGGTGGACCAATGGTAATATGAGCGATGAACGGAATAACCCAACCCGACTCAATCATGGTGATGGAGTGAAAGTGTCATGTTCAAGAGCGACCCGCTACCAACAAAGTTTCTTCAAGTTTTCTTCCCAATTTTCCCTAGTCATTGCTGACAAGTACCTCTTTATTTTTATCAAGCTTAAGGAGGATACCATATGCTTGTTCTATAATTCACCCTTCAGGAAAAACCGTCGCTATGTTTTAATGAGCCTAGCGACAGTGAAACTCGTTCTTGTCTCTATGGACAAGTTTGTCGCTATTGTTTTAATGAGTTTAACGACAAAGACAACTCGGTCCTTTTTCAATTTTAGAGAGTTTGAAAAGGGATAGAAAGGAAACTCCAGCAATCCTTTTTCGTCAGATAATCCCTTAAGTCTAAAAAAGTATAAAATAATACGAAAGGGATGAATTTTCGATAGTTTTAACGAGCTGAACAAAACAAGTGCTCGATCTTTTTGTGTAATAATCCCTTAAGTCCAAAAAAATTAAAATCTAGAGGAGGGATAGCACTCCCGGTAGCTTTAACGAGCTAGAGAGGTCAATTGCTTGGCAATCTTTTCATATTTTACGAGTCAGTTTGAAAAGAGCTTAAAGGAGACTCATCTTTGAGGAACAAGTGATATTTTCGGGTAGCAGTTGATTCCAGGGTTTGGAATTTTCCAATCATGGCAGTGTCACAAGGATGGCTAATAGAATCTCTCATCGCAATTGTTCCTTAAAAGGGTAAACAATCAAATGGAGGCATATGATCCACTAAAACAAAGTGGAGGTGATGGTAAGAACATGACCAAGGCTCAGAAGATGATGATAATGCATTCGCAATGGTTATTTACCAAAGGTTGGTTCATTTTTAAAGAGCTTAAACTCTGGGGGAACATTTGCTCATTGCATAGGTTTAATTTTTAACGAGCTTGAACTTCGCATAAAAATTGCTCGTGGCGAGTTTATTTTTTAACGAGCTTTAACCCTGTGGTAACACTGCTCGTGGTGGGTTTATTTTTTAATGAGCTTGAACCCTGTGGTAACATTGCTCATGATAAGTTTGCATGCCCCCAGCATAATAACACAAATCAAGGTGCATGCCCGCCAAGCTTCATTGCGTTCAACACGGTGGTTGGAATGAAGGTTTACCTCCGAGATCTTTGAAAGACTCGACTTGGAAAGGGATTTGTTTCATTTTTTAATGAGGTTGACATAGTAAAAGAACTATCCTCATGAATCCTTGTTTCATTTTTTTAACGATGTCGACATGAGATAAGAATCGTCCCTGGAATCCACCGTATTTACAGTATTTGATAGAAAATAAAAAACTGAAGGATGATTAAGGTCGCTGGAATAATCTTCGTGGTAATCCAGAAGATGGGAATGATGGTGGTAATCTTCCCATGGTGCATCTCCTATCATCATTGACTGAATGATTCCTTCGTTTGTAGAATGTACATGCGATCAAGGATCTGAAGAGGTGTCATATTCCTTAGACCTATCTATCCAAACACTCGATGAGCGTTGATTTGGGTTTTCCCCCCAGGCTAAGAAAACTGATTGCTACAATATTTCTAAAATGGCGATGATCCATGCTGTCAAAATGTTCAGGAATCTTCTGAATCTAGAAGATATCATATTGCAGGTTCCCACCATGGCCACTTCTGCCAAATTTTTTGGAGGTGGCAGGGCACAAGTACCCATCAATGTAGGGTCTTTTAGTAGGCCTACTCCGATATTTTGAAGTGAATGAGAGCTTCCGTGGATCATCAGAATGCTTCCCGTAACTTGTGAACTGTTGGGGAGAAATGTTTGTTGGTCGATGATTGTAATTCCTCCTTGGAAAGGAAATGAAATCTTTTTGAAGTATGTCGACACAACAATAACCACAGCATAAATCCAGGGCCTTCCTAGTAGGATGTTGTAATCGAGGTTTCCATTGATAACTTCAACATCAATTTCTATTGTTTTCCCCCCAGTTCAAATTGCAAGTTACTTAAAATCTCGTATGGAGTGTATGTTTGTCCACCAAATGCTTTTAATGTCGTTGACGATCGTGACAAGGGTGGTGAGCCTAAAGTTTTCCAGCAACTCATTGACATAATACATGTAGATGCCCCCTCATCAATAATTGTTCGATGAACAGTTTTGTTGAGGGCTTTCACTTGGATGAGGAAGGTGATTTGAGCTGGTAACTGAGGTTCATATCCTTTATGATGAAAGGCCACAAGATTGGAATCCGCTCGGTCAATCCCACTTATTGTTGATAATAGAGCTTGCTTCTGAGAGGGGCAATTTTGCAGTACCTCAAGTGTCGACATAGCAGATGGCGATTGGGCCAAGTCCTCTACTATATTATAGTGTTGTGCTGCTCTGGCACAAGGATTAAATCTCGATTTTTGTACTACTCCCTTTGGTGGCTTTATTGTTAGCTCAGGAATGATGGGTGGCACAACTTCGTTCGAATTTGTTGTCGAACTACCAGGTTGATCAGTAGCCTTGTTGTTTGACAACTGTGGATTTCCATAATCTTTATTCCTTGTCGATATCAAAGCATCATTTTGTTGTTTCGAAATGGACAACATGAGCACTTGGGATGGGGAAGCATTGTCACTAGCAACCAAATTGGTTCCTGGATTTGGAAATGGATTAGTCAATACCACTGAGGTTTTTGAACTCTTAAAGAGTTTCTTAACTTCAGCTTTAAGTGGACAATCTCTCGTCTGATGATCCTCATCACATATCTGACACCCCGCAGTGGGTTTCCTTTGCCCAGAAGGGTTTACTGAAGAATTTTCAGGAGACGACTCCTCCTGTTTCTTCTTTTTCCCTTTCTTTTTCTTCTTGCCTCTTGGTTGCGTTGGTTCTTCATTTGCATTTTGACTAGAAATCGTGTGAGCTTTCTTCGATGTAGCTTTTACAATTTTCGTGCTAGTCGTACCTATCACACCATTGCCAGCATGAGAGTCTTTGTTTGATTTAGGAGGAGGAGGAACGGAAAATTCTGGTCTAGGAGCGTCAAGGATTTTCTCATAGAGCGTGCCAGACTGAGTATAGATCAAGTCTAGATATTGCGCACGAGCAATGACTTGCTCTTCAGTGATGACTCCTCCCTTTGCCACATCTTCTGTGATAGAAGGTAACAATGACTTAATAAACTATTCAGATAACAGCTGATTAGGAACATATGTTTTTACCATTCTACGATGACGCTTCCACTCATGGATATGATTAGATATGTGAGTGGTTGTCATTTGTTTGAAATTGGTAAGAAGCTCTGTTCCTGTTTCGTAACTTATGGGTCGCTGAAAATGGGTTAAAAAGGTTGTGGCAAGGGTGCTGAAGTTATCAAATGAAGCTCTTGGAAATTCAACGTACCATTTTGCTGCCAGACCAGTTAAAATTCATTGAAAAAGGCGAAGCCTAATCGAATCATCATTTAGAGTGTTGGATGAACACCATAGATGAAAGGTCATCACATGATTCGACGGGTCTTCACCCAGATTTCCATTAAATTTAGGAATATCTGACGGAAGTTTATGAGGAATCACCGACCACCAAGGGGCATAAGTAATTGGATTGTTTGTTAGCCGATTTAGATCCGATAACTCTAAAGTTTCCACGAAGGGCAACTATTGATTCAGGTTCAACAAAGCATACCTGGGATAGGATGGTATCACCTGAGCAGTGGGTCTTTGCATATTAGCATAATGCATTTGATGCTGATAACTTTTGTAAGGTTGATGAGCATGACCATTATGAAATAATTGATGTTGACCGTTTTGAATATACGACTGCCCATTATTTGAAAATATTTGTTGCTCAGATCCTTGGTAAGCTTGTTGGAATTGCGGTTGTTTATATTGCACCAGCCATGGTTGTGAAACCATTTGTTTTTGTCCAATACTGGCTATACGACCAAGATGAGGGGTAATAGTACCCGTTTGAACCTGGGTTGCTCCGGTTAGGGATCCACTAATTGGTGATTGTGGTTGTGTCGTGGAGATAGGAGGCTGTTGTATTACGACCTGAGAGACTTGACATTGACATACAATAGGAAACGCTTGTACTTGTGACACTGTCACAATGGCCAGTGTAGTGGGGATATTCGACATAGGTAGGCTTTGTTGCATCGAGTATACAACTCTTGGTTGTTGAGGCAGTATTGGCACCCAATTGTTGGATGTCATTCCATTTTGACCTGAACTTTGTTGTAAACTCCCATATGATTATTTTTTGGGAGGGAACAATGAAAAGGCATACTGCCCCCCATATGGTGGCAATCCAGTACTTAAATGGTAGATTGTCCTTTGAAGACACATTGGATCAATTTTTTGAGTTTCAACATAAGAAAAACTAGATGAGAATCCGGATGAAGAAATAGGAACTAACCATGTCATCGAAACAGTCCTTGATTGGACTCCGGCTTGTTGTTGATAACTTGTAGGGACAGATGGTATACCAGCAATCATTGTAGGAATGGCAGCAGGAAGCTCCACCGTAGTTGTGCCAGATGACACAGTCCTAGATGTTGACGGTTGTTCAGACATATCTAGCCTATCCAAAATATTTCCTAGCGATTCTAAAGGAACTTGCGATGAAGGGAGACTAACTTCTGATGACGAAGGATATAGAGTGATCTCGGCTCCAAAATGTAATGGAGAACTAGATGGAGGATCTTCCACAATCTCTTCTATAGCAATCAATCCAGGTGGAAGAGGTAGACCTTCAGGTTCGTAAAATATTTCTGGTGCCGAAGAAGGTATAGACTCTGTAGCGACAAATGTTGGGGGGATAAAACCTTCCGAATCAGCTGTAGATGGTCCCTGTTCAGGAATAGAAGTGTTTACCGTTACACTAGGATTAGTTCTAATGTCCTCTTGTGGCTGCAGAACTTCTTCTATAGAGGTAGGGATACCAGAAATGGTTGGAGTAACTGGAGTCCCTGAGGATGTTGGAACACAAGTTCCAAGCAAACTAGGGGACTTCAATCCAGTTAAGCGAGTTTGCTTTGTCCGGAATAGTTTCATTTATGGAGTCAAAGACGGTTGACTCGCAAGTCTCCGCGAACAACGGGGTTTCGATTGAATTTATTCCACGATTGCAGATTACTCGATCAACTCAAAATAGAGGGGAAAATGATTCTGAATTAAATAAATTTTAGACGCTTTGACACAACTTGCTTTTTCAGTTTTTAAGAGTCGAGAAAAAGCAAAAGATGACTCTAGTCACCTTTGATTTTTTATGGGCCTGAAGTGAAAAGTGCTCAGATGGACCTTTTCCTTTAAGGAGTTTGAAAAAGAACGAAAGGGACTACTCTGGAAATCTAGACAGAGGGATTACCAAACCAATTGCATAACTGCAGAATACTTTTTACAGTACGACAATCAATCTTCATGAATGTTGTGTTTAGTGCATTGCCATCGATAGGGTGGAAGACACGTCTTCTTAAGGATAAAGGATATAGCCTATTGTGGTCTCCCAATATATACTCGACGGTACGTGGGAGCACAAGTACATACTAGTACTTGTTGTCTCAAAGAGGAGGAATCACCCAACCTACGATGAAAGCGATAGTTACCAGGCTTTACGACGCCGGAATACATCTCTAGCCTAGACTTCTAAATGTTGTGCATTAGGTTCAAATGCATTTTCATGTTCATTGAATTTATTTTACAGTTGATCTTTCTTAAGAAGTTTGCCTTTCAGGTTCACTGTGTGATGTAGATATACAATTCCTAAAATGCAATCTAAGATGATAAACAATCATTTATTCTTCTTTCTACAATGAAAATCCTAGCTAATAAGGAAAGAGAAGCGGAATTCTTTCAACATGGAGCAGAGAGCACACTCTAGATGCATTGTCCTACATCAAAATCAACAAGCAGTCTAAATGCAAATGCACATGCATGTATTTTTTTTCGCTTTCTTAATGTGTGAATGACAAGAAGAATGCTAAGTACAAATTTGAATCCTTTCAAGTGACAATACTAACGAATTTCTCTTCAAAAGACGAAAGGAAGATAATGACAACACTTTGCGATTTTGAATTGAAAACTACTTTCGACACTCAAAAAACTATTAATTCAAATCAAATACAAAAGTAACAGTGTAATCGACCATCAAGAACAATAGGATTCTTTTCTTTGACTGAAAACGACACTTGCAACACTTCCAAATCAAAAGACAACAGTTTGATTACGCTACTTCTTTGTAAAGGAGAACCGTAAATGGCGAACAATACATAAAAACATTTACAGTTCCTTGTACTATGGGTCTGAATCATGCAAAGGAAGGGAGTTTCCACTGAGGTATACTGATCATAGACAGCAAAACTCCTGAACAAAGCTGAAGAGAGTGAACAAAAAACCAAAATCTGGAAGCAGAAGAGGTCTTAACTAATCATCGCACCTGTAACACAGGGAAAGAGTGATGCATCTCACCTACTGCACATGGGAGGTGCGATGCATCCAGGTTCCCAAGAGGAGAAGGTGTGTTGGTCCAGGGATGAGACTTCAACTTGGTTCTGGGTCACAGTTTGCAGCTTAGTTCAGGGATTTAGGCCGAGCTAATGATAGTCAGTAGATGCAAATCACAGGGGCTGATCTAATGAGGCTACTTGAGCCACCACCAAGGCAATTAGGATGTTTGCAAATCAATTGTTCAGTTTATAAACAAAACCCATAGATAAACTGAAGCAATATTGATCTACTTTGCACTTGCATAGCAAATGCAGTTCGAAGGCTAGTTGGCTTGACTTTAGGCTCCATCTGTAAGTTTATAAAGAAAACAAATATAGACAAGAAAACAAGCTATTCGCTCCCCATTGGAGTCGCCATTTTGTTATCGGGAAATCTAGTGTCTATGCAGAGTTGCTAGTCCCACTAAGACGGGTAGCTATCTTAGAAACAAACATATTAAAGTTACTTTCATTTTCCTTTACGAGAAGTAGATAGGAGAGGAGCAAGGAATACCAACCTCAATCTTTCACTCGGTTCCTTACTTGTTCCTCCTCCTCTCTGACAGGTCTTTGTTGCTCCTTCCTTGACCACTCCGCTTCAAAGAGTGCCTGTAAAGTTAAAGCAACATAATACCTTCAAAGTGCAAAGATCTACTATCATAAACAACATAGGACCATATATATATCGACCACACAAATGCATATATCATAAAACATACAAGAATGTGGAGGAAAACTTGACTAGCTTTATTGATATAAAGATTATAAGAGAGGATTACAACCAATTGATCTGACCCAGCGTCATCCTCCCAGCATGAAAGCCTTTCTTCACCTCATGAAAAGCTTAGATCACCCAACACTATGATCTTCCACTACGAAACCAATAGCACTTCCTTACAAGATACAAGATTCTAGCCTTTCGATCTCTGGGATGAGGGATCCATATAGAGATGATTGCAGGGGGTGAGTCAACTTCTGGGATTTTGATTAGTGTCTTCTCTCTGATAGTTCTTGATTCCACTTGTAGATTGATGATCTCTTACTCATCCCTGGGCGAATTCAGAGTGGCAAGTGTCACAAGAGAAGTTTCTGAAAGATTCCATGATCATCCACCTTCCAAACTGTCTCTGCCATTTGTCTACTCTTTCCCATCACACCCTACAGAAGGGCGTTTTAGTATGCATCACACTTTTTTCACTGAGCAGGTGAGATGCATCACACCCTTTGCATTGAGCAGTCTATATGGTCTAGTTTTGACCAGTTCTAAGCAGTTTTCTGTGGAGAACTTCTGGGAGATGATGTAATCAGCTGACCTTGTTCCTTTAGGGCATGAAACAACACTTTTAGGGACTCAGAAGCCCTTGGTTTATGGAAATATGTGATTGGGGTTGCAGTGCCCAAATATGTCTATAACAAAGCCATGTTCCCGTTCATACAATATTCCTTCACATCTCTCAATGTGGAGTCCCTAGCCTCTATATAGGCCTCATACATACAATGCCATGGGTCATTACCATGGTTCCCTCAATACCATCTATCTAATACCATGGGCCCATTACATTATTACTAACTACTTGTGGCCCCTTACATGATATGGTTAAACACCTTATTTATTACTATGGCCCATCCCATTATTACATTATTCCCTTGGGTACCTCCCTTTGTACCCCATATTATCTCCCCTAGGTATATTACATGTAACATCTTGTCAAGTGGAAGTTCAAGCATCGCTAGTTGGATGTAACAACCATAGAGTGGATGAAGACACATGAGGGTAGATGAACTGTCACAAAGGGGTATGTCAAGGGTCACCCCACCCTTTGCCATAAATAGGACCTCATAACTCATTGTAAAGGCTTTTGGTCAGCGAAGCTTCTGATAGGACTATCTTAGAGAGAGATTGGACAGTATTGTAACGAGCCTTAGCTTCTCCACTGCGCAAAGCTAGTACATCTCTTTGGAGGAGCAGGCAGTTGTGGATGTAACGTTCCACTATCGAAACTATTGGTTGGGCATGGATGTATTATATGGTTGGAACTTACACTTCTTAATATAACAAGAGCCAACATGTTTCATGCATATGTTGTATCGTATTCTATGCTATCTGGTTTACTCTAAATGATATATGTATTGGTCTTCTTACGCACGCATGTATAGCTATTTGTGTATGTGTGTATGAATATTTCTGAAATGTGTTGTTGGTTTAACCATCACTTTGGATTGCTTTCTAAGTTGTCTTCAATGTTGTGATGCATCTTCTCTCATGTGTTTTCTTCTTAACTATGTGCTATTACAGGTTTCCAAGGGGCGCACTCATTTCAACCCCTGTATGTTAGAACCTCTCATGCACCTTCCTTGGCTCATTGTAGTTGTCACACCCTCGCCACCAACAAAGTTATCCTACTTGCCTTTGTATGAAATTGCGGTCAAGGCATTACCATACAACCCACTGTTGGGACTCCTACACCAAATGGTCTGAGGTCTAATTAGGACTTCTTACCAGAGAGATCCCCTTACATGATGGTGGGTCCATTTTTGAAATACTAATAACACTTGTATTATCACATAGGATGGAGATGGGTGGAGAATATTTGATTTGTATATGTTGTAATGTTTGCATCATCCAGAGAAATTTTGTGCAACAAGATGCAAGAACCACATATTCTTCTTCCGCTATAGATAAGGCAATGAAACTTTGTTTCTTGCTGAACCAAGGTACAAATTGGGGCCCCATGTAAAATGCATCTCCACTCGTGCTTTTTCGGTCATCAACATTTCTAGCTCAATATGCATCTGTGTATGCGTGAAGGGTAAAATTTGCATATTTAGGACACCATAGACCAAAGTTTTGGGTTCCTTAGAGATATTTCAATATTCTCTTTATTGCTTGAAGATGTAATTCCTTTGGATTGGCTTGGAAACGTCCAACAATCCCAATTGTATGCATGATATTTGGTCTGGTGCCTATTAGATAAACTAGGCTTCCAATCATAAACCTTCCAATCATAGTAATCTAGTTTTTTTACTGCGGGAGAATCATCATTAGAAATGAGGCTACATCATGTCATCGTGGGAGTACATATAGGTTTGCAATCTTCCATCCCATACTTCTTCGGAATCTGCTTGAGATATTTTATTTGTGAGAGAAGGATGCCATATTTTGCTTGTTGCACTTGTAGACCAAGAAAATAGGTTAGTCCCCCAAGTAAAGACATTTCAAAATCTTTCTTCCTAACATGAGCAAAGTTTTGACTCATATATTCTTCATTACTGCCAAAGATGATAACATCAACATAAACAACAACAATTAGCAGTTTATCACCCTCAATTTTTGGGTACAATTTTCTATCTATGAATCCTTTTGCGAAACCTTGTTGTTGAAGATATTTGTCAAGATGATAATATCATGCTCGCAAAGCTTGTTTTACCCCATATAAAGCCTTTTTGAGTTTGCATACAAGGTTTTCATCATTCCCCAAAATGAATCCTTCCGGTTGTTCAATATATATCTTATTCTCGATCTCCATTAAGGAAAGAAGATTTTACATCCATTTGATAAAATTTGAAATTTCTAAAACTTGAAAATGCGAGCAACATTCTTATGGCTTCAAGTCTGGCTACTATTGCAAATGTTTCTTCAAAGTCTATACCTTATTGTTGAGCATAACCTTTACAAACTAGTCTAGCTTTGTTTCTAATGACCTCTCCATTTTCATTCAACTTATTTTTTAATATCCATTTTGTCCCAATAACGTTTTTATCATGAGGACTTGGAACCAATTCCCAAGCATCATTTTTTTCAATTTGATCAAGTTCTTCATTCATGGCCTTAACCAACATTCATATTTACTAGCTTAATTTACTTTTTGTGGTTTAATGGTGGATAATAAAGCTAGATAACTAGAAGATCCCACAAGGGTTCTTCTTGTTTGTACCCCAGATTCCTTTTCTCCTAGAATTTGAGTTTCTGGATGATTCTTTTGAACATACCTAGATGGAGGCTTTTCTTTATCTGTTGTATCTTCTTTTGTTTCTTCATTAGTTTCTTCTTCTATATCATTGCGATTTTATGTGGGAAAGAATTTAGCATCATCATCCTATTTTGTTGATGATATCTTTTTGGGACTTGTGCTTGCTTCATCAATCACAACCTCAATGCACTCAACAATTTTCCAAAGTTTATTATTGTAACATTTGTATCCATTTCTTGTAGATGAGTAACAAAGAAGTATTCCCTCATTTTCTCTAGCTTCAATTTTACCAAGTTTTTCATCATTATTTTTTATGAAAGATTTTCTTCCAAAAACTCTGAAATGCTTTACAATGGGAGGCTTACCATACCAAAGTTCATACGGAGTTTTATCACTATTCACACAAACATGAGTCTTGTTGAGAATATTTACTACAGTATGTGCAACTTCACCCCAGAAGGTGTCAGGAGTTCCAGACTCATCAAGCATAGCACAAGCCATTTGTTGAACAATTATATTCATTCTTTCTACCACGCCATTTTGTTGAGGAGTTTTAGCTACATAAAATTGTCTTTTTATTCCATATTGTTAATAAAACATAAAGAATTCATCTGATATGTATTCTCCTAGATATAATTTCTAGATATAATTCATTTTCATTTATTCCATATTGTTAATAAAACATAAAGAATTCATTTAATTTCTAGATATAATTCATTTTCAACTAATGCCTTGAAGACTTTAAATTTATCAAATGCTTCATCTTTGTGTTTCAATAAACTGATCCAACACATTCTAGAAAAGTCATCAATGAATAAGATATAGTATTGTTCTCCACAATGTGACTTTTTCCTTACTGGTCCACACAAATCAGTATGTACAAGTTCAACAGGCTTACTTGTTTATCCTTCTTTGGCATTGAATTGAACTTTGGTTTGCTTACCAAATTGACATGACTTACATATAGTACTTTCTGGTATGGTGAAGTAGGGTAGATCATGAACAACTTTGAGCCTGCTTGATTTTCTTATTTGAGAGAAGCTTAGATGTCCCAACCTTCTGTGCCATAACCAGTTTTCTTTTGCCTTGCCTAGGTAACATTGTTCTTGGTCACCTTTCAATATATACTTATTGCTCGGGTTTCTTGTTCTTTTTATTATGGTCTTTCCTGTGTCAAGTTCACGAACCACACATTCTTGTGATCAAAATACTACCTCATTTCCTTGATCACACATTTGGCTAACACTCAACAAGTTATTCTTTAATACATCAAGATACATAACATTAATAGCGTTAAATTTTATTTAAAAAAAACAGAACCTTTACCCTTAATGACAGCGAGTGAGTCATTTCCAAAAGTGACATCCTTTTCTTTCTCTAAAGCATTGTATGAAATAAGTTTATCTTTATCACCTGTCATGTTTTTTGAGCATCTGCTACCAATGTACCATTGATTTTCTTGTCCTTTTGTAAACAATGTTATGCCACATCTTTCAGACTGTAACTCCTTCCTTTTCCATACCTTAAAATTTGATATTTTCTCCTTTTGAGATGTTGGCTGTAATTTGCTACTGCATTAAAATTATGCATGTCCAAATTTATTGCAAAATGAGCATTCAATTTCATCTGTAAGAGGTGAGAAGATATTATAAGTGCTCTTCTTGAATCCTGCCTCATTCTTTTGTTTTCTTGCGTCTTTAGTCATGATATTTTTTTATGCAACACATTGAGAAACCTTATGAACAAAATTATGGAATGAGAAACATTGTCCATGAAAGAAGAAATTTATGTGATCATAGAATCTTCTGGTGTTGTTATCTTTTGATTGGTGCTTCTATTGTTGTTTATCCTTGGATTGGAGTGAACATGATTTACCTGTGGAATGATTTTATTATTTTCTTGAGGAATGAAGCTTTGTTGACTAGTTTTTGTTGCATTACTGAAGATTTACTAACTAGTTTTGTTTTCATTTAGATAGATTCTCGTGGTGGCTGAAGACTTTTATGTTTGAGATGTTTCTCTAGTGTATCCAAGATCTGTCTTCATAAGAGGAGATAGTTGTACCTTGATAATTTCATCTAAGGTTTTAGATCCTTTAGCAAATCTAAGATTCAAAGTTTTTATTTTCTCAAGTTCCTTTCTTAGACTTACTACTTCACATTCTAACTTCTCATTATGCTTTTCATTTTCTATGAGTTGATGCTTCAAAGTATTTATGGCTACTTTGTTTTCTTCCAAGAAAATTTTGAGTTGAGTAATTTCTTCAAAGAAATATTTTTTTCTCTAAATAATTCACAAATTTATCATTAGACTCATTAGTATTTTTCTCAAAAGCCATGAGTAATTTAAGATCTTGATCAAATTCACCTTCTTCATTATTTGAAAAGCCATCACTATCTTCATGAGTATAATAACTTCTTCTACTATCAAATTGCCTCCTATTACCTTTTGCAGTATCCTTCCCTTTGTCATGGTTGTCTTTATGAGGACATTTAGCATCATAATGACCAAATCTACCACATGAAAAACATTTGAAGGCAAGTTTACCTCTAAATATTTTGGTGCCCAGTTGAATTTTATTTACAAAGTTCACCTCATCTTCTTTTGATATGTATCCATATACCATGTGTTCTTCCTTTTCTTTTCCTTTTGTAGATGCTTTAAATGTGGCTTCTCTGACTTCTAAGGCAACTCCTTTCCTCATTTCAAAAGCAGTCAGGATCCCATGAAGTTGAACAACAGTAAGAGTTTGCAGATCTTGCTTTTCTTCAATGGAAGACACTTTGACTCGAATTTAGGAGTTAGAGATCTTAATATTTTCTCAACTAAAGTAGTGTCCTTTATATCTTCACCCAGATTTTTCATGCGATTTATAATCTCATCTATACATAGAAAGAAACTGGCAACACTTTCATCATTATGCATTATGATAGTTTTATATTGAATTCTGAGAGTTTGGAGTTTAGCACTTTTTACCTTGGTATCGCCTTCATAGATTTGAATGATTTTGTCCCATATTTATTTTTCTTTGTTTAGGTGCATAACTTTGAAAAATTATGACTCTGTGAGATTTCCCAATAATGCATTGACATATTTGGCACTGGTTTCATACGTATTCGTTTCTAGTGCATCTGTGGGAACTGCAGTTGGGTATTGGTAACCTCCTTCCATAATTTCCCAAACATCTGCTCCAAGAGATTGAAGATAGGATCTGGTTCTTGTCTTCCAATATATAAAATTATTTCTATTGAAGAATGTTGGTCTGATAGATGTCATTCCGTCTTGATTTCACATCCTGGGAGATCTTCCTTCAAGCGATCAAACTTCTTTTGAAGGATCTGCTCTGATACCAATTGGTGTGAAAAATACTGAGAGGGGGAGTGAATCAGTATTTCAAAACTTCACAATAATAATTTTCTTTTCTAAAATGTATACACGACTTGATTGAACCCAACAAGCGTATATACATGACTGTTGTAAAAAAAACTAGCATATGCTCAATAAACTTGTAAAACAGCTATTTGTTTATCTATTAAAATTGAACCAGAATGTAAGCAGTAAGAATATAATAAAGTATCACACATAAGTAACACAAATGAACACCAGGATTTAAGGTGGAAACCCAATGTGGGAGAAAACCATCGTTGTTGTCATCTTAGTCTTTAAAACTTATTAATATCAAAAACTTCTTACATTCTTGTATTGGTGTTGACTCATACCAGTGCACAGGCACCCACCTACTGAAGGATGCAACCTACACTCGTTCTCCAACTCCTACTGGAAGGGAGCTCTAACCCCCTGATCTGATCACCAACTACTACTGCTAGGAAGCTTCAACTTCCTTACTAAAGGCTCTAGCCCTCAACAACATCCATGGACCACATTTCATAAATTTTCACACTGGATCCAATATCAACACTTATTCTCAATCATCGATGTAATACAATCATTAATCTCTAACACATAGAATAAACCAACCATTGAAACCCAATCAACTGACACTTAATCAAAACTCAACCAATGAACTGGAACAGTTAGATCACTGTAACCAATACAAATAATTGAATTCAGAATACTACATCAACATACAAAGTCAACTGCAACCCTGATCATTAAAATGCAAAAATGTATACGCTACTTCGCTTAAGGCAACCCGTGTTCATACACACTTATCTATAGATAAATATGCATACATATCTTAATATACTGAAAAATGAAAACTTGTAATTCTGAGTCAGACAGAGAGTTTCCTAGAGATATATTGTTAGCTTACAAAACCCTCATACAGTCAACAACATCAATAATATTGTCAGCCAATCAACATGTAAACAAATTCAACTTCATCATTCAATTAGTTATACTTCAAACATTATCACTCAACCAAGATCAACATGACAACATCATTGACAAACAACAGAGAAACAATAGTACTGATTAGGTTGATCATTCATTTATGAACAGAAACCCCTTGCTTTATATACACGACTTTGAAGAAGTGAACCCGCGTGTATATGTGCTTTTCATGAGGCCAACCAGCATATAGATCTGCAAACTTTGACCTAAAATTGTGTAGCTCTTTAGAACTTCAGAACGACCCAGATCATAATATTTAGAGATAAAAACATGCGTTAGTTCTAAGATCTAGTCAAACCATGAGCATATTATACAATTAAAATTCATTTCAGGTCTCATGATCCTAATCCATCGTATTCATTGGTGCATAATTATTTTAGATCTATGTGGCAATTATGGCCCTTAAAATTCAAATATACTTCAGATTGAAGCTTTCATCAAAAATCTTTTCACTTGCAAACCTAGCACTTTGATCTTCACCTCTTTGTATAGTTTATCCCTTATCCAATACCATAGGTCAAAACTACACTAGTGACGGTGGTAATCTTTGATTAGATCAATATCTGTTGTCATGCTCCTTACTATGGGCCAATACCATGATAAGGACCCGTGATATTTAGAATACCATGGTGCAAAAACCATACGCTACTTTGCTTCACCAAACTCGCGTGTATACGTGACTTGGCCTTGATGAACCCGCGTATAGATTTTCAAATATTCACCTATATCAAACTGTTGATTCTGATCTATAAACCTTTGACCCACCATTATGTTCCATGATTCTATCACCCCTAAACTGACTCGTGGATTCATCCAGTTACCATATACTTGTTTTGTTACAAGTGAGTTTCCATTAAGGACAACACATGCTTTTAATGCCAACACTTAGGCCGAATTTTCACAGTTAGGGCCAGCTTGGTCTTGGAGGTCTTTTTGGACATTCTAGACTCAAAAACAAATTATTTTACATGTTACAACATGTCGAAATAGTTCTTATACAATTAATGTTGACTCTCTTGACTCATGAAAAATATTCTTATGCAATGACAAATGCTAGAAGCATAAAGAGCATGCTTAACCTAATTGACCAATCAAAAGAAGCATGAAACCCACTCTTGAAAATAATATATTTTTCTTTCTTATTTTGATTGTTACATAAGATATACATAACGACATGAGAATAATGACAAGTATGAAGACCTAAACTAGTTACTTTTCCAACACTCCCTCTTAACTAGAGAGGTATTCATAATGACTCAATAGGTCTATCTTGAGATGAAATATTCTCATAATAAGGGATCTAAATTGATAAGCATCATTTATCATCATAGCCACCCTTATCGCATTACCAAGGCCCTGATACATAAACTCTATCTCTCCACAAGATTGGAGCATGATGATGGGAGGAATTCCATGAGACACCACATCGCCTCACCAAGGTACATACTCCACCTAGGATACCCGAAGTATGTCTTCCATAAGACCATTTTAAATGTTTTTCCATTAGACAATTCTTTATCCAATTTCATGTACTTGACTTCGAATATCTATCCTAATTCATCGTAGTACATGACTCAAGAATGTTTGTATAAGATGCTTATCTAATCCACCATTATCCTTATCCATATCCATGTACTTGACTTATGATATCAGTCCTAATCCAACATAGTACTTGGCACAAGGATAACCATGCCAATTCAATCCATCATTCTCTCTATCTATGATGCATGCACTAGAATAATGATTGTTAGTCCTGGCCTAATACATGACACAAGGAGAACCAGTTTCCAACCTTACTCCCTCTCAACCTGGTAGGAGAAATCCATGCTCACTTCCTCCTATATAGGGATAATTTGTGAACAAGCCTCAACTTATGTCAGAAGTACTTATACTTCCATTGCATAAGCTACATGTTTGAAGCTTCCTCAACTAACCTTCTTATCACTGAGTTTTCTCATCTTGCAACTTCTTTTACTAGGGCTCCAAATATTCCTCCTAACAGTTCATGATCCTGTACTTGAGGTTTTCACTAACTGCACCCAAAACTATGTACAATACTACTTCATGCATTGTATTTCTTCCTACACCACTTCTTTCCTTGAATATAATCCATCAGCCAATTATTTCAACTGATTGGTCATCACAATACAAGGTTAGACAATCCATTGTTTAGTCAACTTTGTTGACCTTTCCAACAAATCTTTATCAAACAATGCAACTCTATAGTCTCAAATAATTATGTCGCCCTCTAGTTTTTATTCTTGTCTCTCCAAAATAGGCAACTCTTAGGGTCTTCAAATAAAATTTCTTGTTCGTCCAGCCTCTAGGATGACTGTCCTTAATGTTTTTGCACACATCCTTCAATTTGAAAGTCCTTAGGGCACCAATCAAACTGATTTTCAATATCTCAAGATTTTTATCATGGGGTCTTCCAAACATAACCCATTTGATAATTAATTTCCATAGCTTCATTGTCCTTAGGGTTTTCACAAATATCCCCACACAATAGTCAAATCTTGCACTCATTGTACAAAGATATTCTTCAAATCTTCCCTCTAAACATCCTTCAAACTAAAAGATTTCTTCTTTGCTAGTCTCCAGAATTTAGTTAACATATATATCACTTCAAGTATGACGCTTCTCCAAAAAATAGGCCTTACCAATTAACCACTTACAGTCCTCTAACCATTGTATATAGGTTGCTTATCTAATTGTCCAAATTCATATCTTTCTTCCTTCACTATGTAAGCCCTCCCTTTCTGCCCATATACTCTCACTACAATACATTATCTGAGGTTGAATATGGCCCACTTGAAGATTAGGATTCCCTAAAAATATTGTGGTCATACCTCTCTTCATTTAGGGTCTTGACCTCCCATTCTATGTACTTTTCATCGAGTTTAGGACAACCCTTTAAGGGAAACATATCATTTGAAGGAGCCCTAGACTAGGGAATAATATAGAAATATTATTTCTACCCTTATAACAACCTTAAGATGCTCAACAACAACTATCCTAAACTAGGACTCTGATTCTTTAGCAACAAAATAACTTGAATACATCAATCGACATGCCTTTTACACTTCTCTTGGTTTGCGCATATGTAGAAATACAACCTAGTTATGGATTATTATCAATCCACTTCAGCCCTACCAATCTGCTCCAAAAATCCCTCCTCAATAGTGGCCTTCTTCCCTCTTCAATCTCCCTATCTTCATTGGTTCCTAGGGCTTCTTCTAGCCCATGTTTAGGACTTATGCCCCCCTTCAAACCTAAGGTATAGAGCTCGACCCTCTTCCCAACAATCAAAGAGAATTAGTCATAAATTAGAGATTTGTACCACACTTAACTTGAATAAGAAACATCCCATAGATGATCCTCTTCTACTCTGACTTGCTCCTGGCCAACTTAGCCCTCAAGATAATCACAAGAAGCACTAAAACAGACCCTTCTCACATTTCCTTTAGCTCCTCCTGATCTACGACCTATTTTAGATGTCATCCTTATGAAATTTTGCACATGTATGTTTCAATCATGGAAAATTGTAGGGGCTAATATTCGTAGGTGGGCTAATTTTCCAAAAAAAAGATTCGCCAATTTCCATTTTTTATAAAAATGATTTGCACAAATTTTACAATATAAAACTATTTTACCTAAAAAATCACCAACATTGTATAGAGATTAAATATAAACTAATTATAAATTTGAATAATTTACAAATACATCAATAAACATTTTATAGTTTGCTTATTAGGGGCTAGTGAGATTTGCCCATGTTTTTAAACTTCAAGATAATTTTCTATCCTTAAAATTTTCCCTAGTTTCAATGCAAGAAAAACTCCTCCATGGGCATGACTAGATTACAGAACCTAGCTTACTCCTTGAGAAATTTATCCTTCTTGACAAAAAAAAAACTTAAATACAATTTGTATCATCAAATGCGTAGCTCGTACTACTGTCATGTTATACCTTCTTTGAACAACTTCATGGCTTGTATCATTTTACTATCAACCTTACTCCAAATCTTATGCTGACTTTGGATCACTATCACTCTTTCAAGTATATAGTTATCTATCATATCTCACATACTTTAATTTGGATGAAGGGAACAATAATCATATTGTTTTTGTGTAATTACAAAAGATGTATCTTGCCTTGTAGTCAACAACATGGATTACCATTATACTTGGATCATAGAACTTTGTAATAAGACAATAGAGCTTCCACAAACATTTAGATTAATAAGTTATTTTCATCCACTTGTATGACTATAATGACTTCACAGAGCTTGTTTGCAGACCTTACTTATCTTCTAACCATCGTTCATGCTTTAGGATATTGATCTGACTTGGAACACTTTTATTATTATAATTGTAATTCTCCTTCAAATTCAGCTTATAGTAAAAAAGAAATGGACATTCAAACCTTATATACTTCCTTCTTTTGAGCATATCCAAGTACTAGACCAAGGTAAAGAGGAAATTTTTGTAGAGGCATCAACTCTTCCAACCTGAGTGATCTTCAATCTGCCCTCTTCTTCACCTTAGCTCTGATACC
Source organism: Pinus taeda (assembly GCA_000404065.3). Classification (NCBI taxonomy): domain Eukaryota; kingdom Viridiplantae; phylum Streptophyta; class Pinopsida; order Pinales; family Pinaceae; genus Pinus; species Pinus taeda. Next base: position 69,529 of record APFE030026633.1, read on the forward strand.
ATGTTGGAAAATCAAAGTAGTTGTAGTTTAATGTTGACTCTCCTTACTTGATAATTACTTGTAATATTAGCTGGAATTTTATTATTTTTTCTTTATTTCTTCATCAAGAAATTATCAAAATCATGGAAAACATGAAACACTAAACACAAGATATAGGATCCATGTTGAGGAAAAACGCCACAACTCGGGAAAACCCATACGATCCTCTCCTTATAGAATCAAATCAAAATGAGACATTCAAGACAAGACAAGGTCTTCCAAATTCAGATTCAGTTGTTTCAAAGCCCGCTCTAAAAAATATTTTAGCCCTCACTTCATATCTGTAACTTTGGTCTACAACTCTTGGTCATAGAACAACTACAGAAACCCTAGAATCATCACATGTGTGGATAGAAATAGGTAGAAATCATATCTCTTTCCTTTGCTTGGTCTTCCTTCTTGTCTTATAGTGTTTCTCTCTTCTTGTCTTCCTTTCCTTACTTTAGATCGAACTACATAAGTATATCCAAATGAATTGAACTCTCTTCCTTTATATAGTCTTCTCATGAGGTTGAATATCCCCTTCTCTTTGATCAACTTTTCACAATTAGGGTGAACTTGGTCTTTGAGGTATTTTTTGACTTTCTAGACTCAAAAATAAAATATTTTACATGTTACAACTTTCCCAAATGGGTGTTATACAATTAATGTTGAGTCCCATAACTCATGAAAATTATTCTTATGGCATGAAAAACCCTAGAAGCATGAATAGAATGCTTAAAATAGTTGACCAATCAAAAGAAGCATGAAACTCATGCTTGAAAATAATAAAATTTTCTTTCTTCTTTTACTTGTTACATAAGATATACATAATGACATGAGTACAATGACAATTATGAAAACCGAAGCTAGTTACTTTTCCAACACTCCCTCTTAACTAGGGAGGTATTCATAATGACTCAATAGGTCTATCTCAAGATGAAATATTCTCATAAGAAGGGATCCAGTTTGATAAACATCATTTATCATCATGGTCAGCATTGTCACAATACTAAGTCCTTGATAGGTACATTATATCTCTCCACAAGATCAAAGCACAATGTTGGGAGGAATTCCATGGGACACGACACCTCCTCACAAAGGTACAGACTCTACCTAGGATACCCAAAGTATGTCTTCTACTGGACCATTTCCATTCATCCACTAGACCATTATTTATCCAAGTTCATGTGCTTGACTTAGGATCTCCATCCTAATCTGTCATAGTACGTGACTCAAGAATGTTTGTCCAAGACAGTTATCTAATTGATCCAGATTTAAACAGGAATGCAACAAATTATAGTTCTAACCATAAATATAGAGATGAAGTAGAAATAACACTTCATTTCATTAATATCAAATAATGAAATATGCTTACAAACAGAATGGAAATAAGACTAGCTCGGGCGATGGTAGCTTATCTCTTAGAAGAGATGTGGCAGCTACATGTCTTTGAACTAAGTTACAATGAGAATCAATGGCCTTTTTATTATTGAACAATAAGAGAAAACCCTAAACAACCAAAACCCTAACCCTGGGAGATGTAACACCAAGAGTTTATGGGCCTCATTGGGGTTATTTGGGCAGCCAACTTCCCGGGTCGTAAGTTGGTGATATTATCTTCATTTGATGCGTATGATAACTAGTTGGAAATATTTCTCTGAGGAATACAACCGCTGATACGATTTCCATAGAAATCATTAAAGCAATTTTCCAAAAACATCGTTTAGGTCCTCAAAATGGTTCTGAAAGTTCAAGACCCGAAAAACTGCCAAAAATAGTAAATTGTGCTACAAATAAGGAAATTGAAAAACTGAAAGAGACAATGGTGGGGGTCCAAGTGGGATAGGCAAGTGGCCACCAATATCCACTTGGATCATTCCTCCCCCCTTAGGAAGAAATGGTCCCCATTGCATTGAGTTCCTCCATGAGACGAGGGAATTTTTGCTGGTGTGAGTTGTTCTGCAATGTATGATGTGTCCAGTAATGGTGGGAAGCATGGTCGAAGACGGTCCACATTGAAGGCTGGATGAAAGCCAAGGAATGGGGGAATTTTGCACTCCAAATCATTGTCTCCCACATTTTGGTAATGGTGTAAGGACCATATCAGAGTGGTCTGAGCTTCCGATGGGATCTGGTAAGGCGTTATTTGTGCAAATGCAACCAAACTTTATCGCCCACCTGAAGCTTGTGTGACACTCGATTTTGATCATGTCACTACTTGTACTTGGAATTTTCCACAATGGAGACGTGATATATCATCTCGTTGGGTAAAGGTGCTTCAAGATTCAGATCAAACGAATGCTTAACCTAATAGTGCAATGGTGCCCCTATGGGTGATGCGAAGATGTCCCTGTATTATTTCATGATTGTATCCACCTGCTTCTGCTACGTGGATGAACCCTTCCTGGGGGCCATGTACATGGTTATGATCTTCCCCTTACTTTGAGAGTGAACCAGAAAGAAAATAAATTTTCTAGTCTTGGAGATGATCTTACTGCATTTCTTAGGAGAGATTAAAGAGGTGGCAGTAGGTGGGGCTACCTCCAGTATCCGGTATAATGTATTACTGAAGGAAATAATCATAGAGTGAGGTCTAGACTCATATAAAACATGTCTCTTCCACAACTACGGTTGTCCTAATAATACATCACAAACGTCGAGAGGAGCAACATCACACTATACCTCATCTGTGAAGGGCTTGACGTTGTAGGGAAGGTGACGTTGTTTGTTGACTCGGAGATCTCATCCTTGGTGAAGCCACCTGATGTTGTACAACTGCGGGTGTGGTATGGTTAGTAGGCCCAACTGCTTCATGACCTCTGCTGAAATGAGGTTCTTTTGGATACCACTGTCGGTAATGAATTGTAGCAGCGAACCCTTTACCCACATTTGTGAGTGGAAAAGATGGTCCCCCTCCCCTAGATCTTCGGGTTCATTCTTTTGGACCTTGGTGGTGGTAATAGTGGTGCTGGGCTCCGCATTAATAATCTAATTCCCTTGTCATTCCTCTTGTTGGGTTCTGATTCAGGGTTGTAACATGCATCTGATTCTGAAGCGTTCAACTCCACCACCAATGATTGCTTGGCCCAACACTCACTTGTGTTGTGAGTGGGGCTCTTATGGAACTCACACCAATTTCCAGTGTCCTTCTTTGAATTCATGGTGGTGTTCTTTTCTTGCAGCTTCAACGGGTTGTCTTGGGTCACCCTGCCTTGGCTTTGTCCTTTGTTCTTCGGATTCACAGATCCAAAGTCTCGCTTCTTTTGTTTAAACTTCTACTTGGTCTTAACAGTGTATCAATACGTCGTGGCAAGTGAGGAGATGTCCAGGACTTCATATCATCTTGGATGGACCTGTGTATGCAGCCGCAATATTTGAGTACCAATGTTGCTCAGAATCCTTGATACCCAACTTTGTGTGAAGGGTATGAAAAATATTGGTAAACTCCAGCACGTCTTGGTCCCTTCCCTGCTACAGCGTGGTCCACTTTATATATTTATCCTCGCTGCGTCCGACAGGGTAGTACTGTTCCTTGATGGTATCCCAGAATATAATTCCAAGTGGGTGTGGCTAAAAACAGTGAGGCCATACTTTCATCCTTCTGCTCGCAGTAGGTTTCCCACCAATCCTTGATGTGGGGGGCAGCTTTGAGAAGTGAAAAAGTGTTATTTTCCCAGCTGGAAAAATAATGAACATAAAATATCCTTCTAGCAGATTTAACCATTTATCTACAATATCTGCATTTATCTAACCCTCAAATATGGGAATGTCAAAGTTAACTTGTAACTTAAAGGGTGTGGTGCTTCTAGAGTAGTTGTTGGAAGTAGATGTGTTGCCCCAAGTAGTCGCTAAAGGATCTAGGCAAAGATGTCCATCATCTTGTTCCTTTGTCACTCAAGGGCTTCTTTGAGCAATATTTTGATAGGATCTCCTGCTAACTCATATTTATTTTAATCTGCCATGGGAGGTCGTCAGGATTTGCGAGGTTGGTCTTGCAAAGGTTCGAAGAGTTCAATCCCTAACTCCTTATATCCCGACCTCATTGGGGACATGCAAAGAAAAATAGAGAAAGAGTATATTGCTTTGATACCACTGATCCATATTTAAACAGGAACACAATAAATTATATATATAACCATAAATACCGAGATGTGGCATAAATAACACTTTATTTCATTAATATCAAATACTGAAATATGCTTACAAACAAAATGGAAATAAGGCTAGCTCGGGTGATGGTAGCTTATCTCTGAGAAGATATGTGGTAGCTACATGCCTCTGAACTAAGTTACAATGACGCTCAAGGGGCTTTTTATTATTGAACAATAAGAGAAAACCCTAAATAACCAAAATCCTAACCCTAGGAGATGTAACACCAAGAGTTTATGGGCCTCGTTGGGGTTAGTTGGGCAACCAACTTGCCGAGTACATAACTTGGCCATATTATCTCCGTTTGACATGTATGATACGTCATTGGAAAGATATCACCAAGCACTACAACTACTAATGCAATTTCCATAGCAATCACTGAAGTAATTTGCTAAAAAAACGTTTTTCAGGGCCTCAAGATGGCTCTGAAAGTTCAAGGCCCAAAAAACTTCCAAAAATAGTAAATTGTGCTACAAATAAGGAAACTGAAAAAAGAAAAGAGACAATGGTGGGGGTCCAAGTGGGATAGGAAGGTGGCCACCAATATCCACCATTATCCTTATCCATGTCCATGTACTTAACTCATGATATTAGTCATAAGTCGTCATAGTACCTGACAAAAGGTGAACCATGCTAATTCAATCCATCATCTCCCTATCCATGACACATGCACTATATTTGTAGTTGTTAGTCCTAGCATTTACATGACGCGGGTATAACCATTGTCTAAGCTTACTCCCTCTCAACTTGATAGGATAAATCCATGCTCACTCCCTCTCAAACAAGGAGAATTCCTCAACAAGCCTTAGCTTGTGTTGGAAGTACTCATAATTCCCTTAAATAATCTACCTTTTTGTAGCTTCCTCAACCAACTCTCTTATACATGAGTTTCCTCATCTTGCAACTTCTTGAAGTAGGGCTCCAAATATTCTCGGAATAGTTCATGATATTATACTTGAGTATTCACCAACTGCATCTAGAACTGTGTCCAAAACCACTTCCTGCACTGTATTTCTTCATTCCTTGAAGATAATCCATCACCCATTTCTTTCAACTAATTGATCATCACAATACAAGGTTATCCAATCCATTTGTGGTCAACTTGGCGAACCTTTCCAATCCGTATTTATCACAAAATGCATCTCTATATTCTCAAATAATTCTTCCCTCTAGTTGTTATTATTATCTTTCCAAAGTATCCAACTCTTAAGGTCATCAAATAAAACTTGTTGTTAGTCCAACCTCTAGTATTATTGTTCTTAGGGCTTCTATACACATCATTCAAACTAATAGACCTTAGGGCACTGATCAAACTTCCTTTTAATATCTCCAAGATTTTTATCATAAGTTATTCCAAACACAAACCACTTGAGAATGAATGTCCATTGCTTCATTGTCCTTATGGTTTTCACAATATTTCCCACACAATAGTCAACTATTGCACTCACTATACAAAGAGCTTCTTCAAATATTCCTTGTAAAATATTATTCAGACCAAAAGACTGCTTCTTAGAGCTTCTCCAAATGTTAATTAACATATATCCCACTTCAATTTTTCCACTTTTCCAAAACATTTAGGCCTTACCAACTAGCCACTTATAGTTCTCTAACCATTGTACATAGGCTACTTCTCTAATTGCCCAAAATCAGATCATTCTTACTTCATTCTGCAAGCCCTACCTTACTTCACATATACTCTCACTACAGTACATTCTCTGAGGCTAAATACGACCCACTTGAAGATTAGGATTCCCTCAAAACATTATGGTCATACCTATCCTCAATTAGGGTCTCAACCTCCCATTCTATGCATTATCCACAAAGTTTAGGACAACCCTTTAAGGGAAATTTATCATTTGAAGGAGCCCTGGACTAGGGCACAATAGAGACATCCTCTTTTTTCCCTCATAATAGCCTTAAGATGTTGAAAAAAAATTGTCCTAAAATAGAACTCTCATTTTTTAGCAAAAAAACAAATTGAAGTCATCAATCAACATACATTTTACACTTTTCTAGGTCTATGCATCTGTAGAAACTCAGCCCAGTTAGGGATTCTTATAAATCCACTTAACCCCTACCAATTTTCTCTAGAAATCCATCCTCATCATTAGCCTCTTCCCTCTTGAAGCTCCCTCCCTTCAATGATTCCTAGGGATTCCTCTAGCCCCTATTTAGGCCTTATGGACCCCTTCAAACCTAAGGTATACGACTCAACCCTCTTCCCAACATTCATAGATAATGCGTCTTAAATCAAAGATTTGCACCACACTTAACTTGCACAAGTAACAGCCCAAAAATGATCCTCTTATGCTCAACCCTTATCCTAATAAACTCGTCCCTCAAGAGAGTCACAACAAGAACCAAAATCGACCCTTCTCACCTTCACTTAAGCTCCTTCTGATCTGCAACCTATTTCAGACATCTTCCTTATGAAACATTGTACGCAAATGTTTCAATGCATGAACAAGCCCTCCATGGGCATGAATAGATTACAAAACCCAACTTACTCCTTGAGAACTTGATCGTTCTTGACAAAAATCTTCTTAAAGATAATTTGAATCACCAAAGGTGTAGTTCAAACTACTATCATGTTATGCCTTATTTGAATAACTTCATGGCTTGTATCATTTTACCATCAACCTTACTCTATATCTTATGAATACTTTGGATCATAGTCACTCTTTCAAGTAGATGGCTATTTTTCATATCTCATAGAATTTAATTTAGATGAAGGTAACTTTGATCATATTGTATTTGTGATGTATCTCACCTTGCATCAACAACTTGGATTATCATGTTACTTGTATCATAGAACTTTGTAATAAGACGTGAGAGGTTCCAAAAAAATTCAAATTAATAGGTTGTTTGTATCCACTTGCATGACTTAGAGACTTCACAAACCTTGTTTTCATACCATATCTTCTAACTGTCCTTTGTGCTTTAGGATTTTGATCTTACCTGGAATGCTTGTATTATCAAAATTGTAATTCTCCTTCAAATTTGGCTTATAGTAGAATAGAAATGGAAATTCATACCTTGTATACTTCCTTCTTCGAAGTAGATCTAAGCAATGGATCAAAGTAAGGAGGAACGTGTTGTAGAGGTATGAACTATGCCAGCATGAGTGATCTTCAAGGTTCCTTCTTCTTCACCTTAGCTCCATACCATGTTGAAAAATTAAGGTAGGTGTAGTTTAATTTTGATTCTCCTTACTTGATCATTACTTTTGACATTAGTTGGCATTTTATTATTTTGTTTAAATTACTCATCAAGAAATTATCAAAACAATGAATATCACAAAACACAAAGAACATAGGATATAGCCTCCATGCCATGGCAAAACCCCAACCCTAGGGAAAATCCAAACAATCCTCTTGTTATAGAATCATATCAATATGACACCTTAAAGACCCAAAGACTAAAGTCAAACCTCCTCCAAGCACCAAGTCATCCCTCCAAATTATATCCTTCAATAAAATACAAGGTCTTCCAAGGACAATGAGATACAACTCCTTCAAAGTTTGCTCTAAATAATATTTTGGCCCTCACTTCATATCTGCAACTTCAACTTGTAATTCACGGCCCTACAACAACTGTAGAAACCCTAGAATCTTCTCACATGTGGATAAAAATAGGTAGACATCATATCTCCTTCCTTTGCTTGGCCTTCCTTCTTGTCTTTTATTCTCACTCTTCTTGTATTCCTTTCCTTGCTTGAGATCGAACTGCAGAAGCATATCCAAATGAATTGAACTCTCTTCCTTTGTATAGTATTATCATGAGGTAGAATAACCTTTCTCTTAGGCCAAATTTTCTAAATTAGGGATGACTTGGTCTTGGAGGTCTTTTTTGACTTTCTAGACTCAAAAATAAATTATTTTACACGATACAACTTGCCCAAATGGGTCTTATACAATTGATATTGATTCTCATGACTTAGAACAATTATTTTTATGGCATGAAAGCCCCTAGAAGCATGAAGAAAATGCTTAACTAGTTAAATAATCAAAAGAGCATGAAACCATGCTTAAAATAATAAAAATTTAGTTTCTCTCTTTGTATTGTTACATAATATATATAATATATATATATATATATTATATATATATATATATATATATATATATTATATATATATATATATATTATATTGAATAATTTAAGTACTGTGACAATTATGAAGATCAAAACTGGTTACCTTCCAACAAAATTTGTCCTTATATCTATTGCACTTGAAAAATCAATAGTAACCACTATAACCATTGCAATATCAATGGTCACATTAAAGTAAAGTGTCTGAAGCTACATCTAGAGATGAACCCTAAGAACTTTAAGAAGGATACTAGGAAGAAGAATCTTCTAGCCATGGAATCAATCAATTTGGTAGAGAGAATATTAGATGTGGATGAGAAAATTTCCTACAATTTAGTGTAGAATGAGGTCAATCTAAGTATCCTTCATCACCAAGAAGTTAAGGAGAAGGAAAATAATCATCCATATAAATATCTACATCAAGAGACCAAGGTAGATGCTTTATTTGATTTTGGTCTCTCATAACAACAAATCTAGTTAGAAAGTTTCGATTGGAGGTTCATGATCATATCAGCTCATACCATTGTGGTGGGTGAAAAATGAGGTAGAAATGAAGGTTGAAAAATAGTGCACGTTCAATTTTTCTATAAATGCAATATTTATTGATGAAGTGGAATTAGATGGAATACCACTTAACATGTGTGGTGTAGTTTGTGAAAGACACTGCATGTATATGAGGGATGGAATCTTCATGTATAAATTCAACTAATATCAATTGATTAAGAATGGGAAGCCAAATGTCATGGATGCACACAAAGGTAAATCATATTTCTCTCTAGTAAGTGTTAACCAAGAAAAAACATTGATGATTTCTAGTAATAAGTATGTGTTGCTTTTGGTATAAGAGATTAAAGAAATCAATGGATCAGTAAAGGTAAATGAATCCTTGGAGGGATGCACTAAAGATAAAAAATAACATTTGTATGGGTTGCTACAAGCATGTATAGGAGTGTTGCAAGAGCTTAAATGGATACCACCTAAAAGGGAAGTGGAGTATGAGATACAATGGTTCCCTAACTCTCCATTGGAAAGCATTCAGTTGTATAGATAGTATATTCTAAATAAAAATGAAGTGAAGTATTAGTTGTAACAAATGCTAGAGTAGGGAATGATTTGACCAAGTACCTTTCCTTACGGGTCTTTTATCATCATTGTACCTAAGAGACCAAGACAAAGGTAGATTATTTATTCAATTTTGGTTCACATGTCAATTTCATAACAACTAATATAGTTATAAATATTTGTTTGTAGGTTCATGATCATCCCAACCCATACCCATTGGGGTGGGTGAAAAAGGAGGAAGAAATCAAGGCCACAAAATAGTGCAAGATCATATTTTATATAAATACAAAGTTTATTGATGAAGTGGAATTATATGTAGTACCCCTTTACATGTGTGGTGTAGTGTTTGAAAGCCCCTACATGTATATTAATGATAGAATATTCATGCATATAGCTAACGAGTGGAAATTAATTAAGGATGGGAATTTCTATATCATAGATGCACACAAAGGTAAATCAAATTTCTCTCTCGTAAGTGTTATCCAATCAGAAAATTTTATTGTTTTCAGTAGTAAATATGTGTTTATTTTTTAAAGAGATAATCAAAAAAGAAATGGATCACTAAAGTTAAAGGAATCCTTGGAGGGATGTATTAAAGAGAAAAACAAGCATTTGTAGGATTTTCTACAATCATGCATAGGAGTTTTCCAATATCCTAAATGGATACCACATAAGAGGGAAGTGGAGTATTAGATACAATGTTTGCCTAACTCCCCATTACCAAACATTAGGTTGTGTAGAAAGTATATTCTAGATTCAAATGAAGTGAAGAAGTTGTAGTGGTAGTGATGACTCTCTGTGTTGCAAAAAGAATGTTGCAATCCCAAGGGGTCTTGACTTTAACAGTTAACTCAGGGTTCATATAAACTTAATAGGTGTTGCCACTATGTGTGCAACATGAAATGTGTTCTTCCATCACTGATCTTATGCAAGTGAAAGCAGGTGAAGGGAAACTAGGTTGCACATAGACTGCTCTACTATCTATGTTACAAGAAATACTCAGAAATTGCAGAAGGGAAAAGGATAACAAGTAAACCCACTCTAATTTCAAGAAAGGAAAGAATATAACTTCAAGCAATGTGGAGAAAAATAAAATCTATTCTACTATGCATGGTAAACAAACTTGCAACTGAATGAGAGCATTCAAACATTAAACCCTAATTTGCATAAAATAAAGAAATTTTGCTATAGCTTCTAGGTTAAGGATTTTAGGGGTTCTCTAAACTTCCAAATTCCATGCTTAGTGTTTAGTCTGCATTGTAACATGCTAAGTAAGGATGATCATGCTTTGGGTACAAATATGGAAGATTTTTAATGCAATGTGTAGGCTACTACAATAGTCCCTATTTTGTTACAGGACTTGTGAGTAGGAAAATGAGTTATAGATGTGGTTTGAAGGATTGATAAGGTAAAGGAGCGCTAAGGATAGGTCAAGAATTCCTTCCCAAGTCCTTATTCCTATGATGAATCATTCTATTCCTAAAAAAGGTAAATATGGAGGTTCTTGTAGGTACACAAAACAATAACTTATTTTCTAATAGATTGCATAAATACATGAAAAGTAAAGACACTATAATCTAAGTAAGCAAAATGCATGGAAAATAATGCTACTTCATCAACTAACTATTGTTAAAATATAAATCAATATGCATAAATAGTTTGATAAATAACATAACTTATTAACATATAGAAACTAATATTTATTAGAGGAATCATAGAAATGGTTGGTTAAACAAATGCATAGAAAGTAAAATTACAAGAAAGGGGGTTTGATCACCTAGGTTGTGCCCTAACGCAAGGAGAATTGGGTCCTTAAAGAAAGATCAGGATAGGGACCAAAAATGCTTCTCATTGATGAGAAAATGTGTTCATACATAAACGATTAAAAAACTAAAATGTTAGGCAAAACCCTTCACTAAATACTATTGATTTTAACCTCCAAAGTTTCAATTCCCTAATGGGCTACTCAAGCCCCTTATTTATACAAAAATAGCTGAGGTGAAGCCTCCTTGAAGAGAGGGATACTTCCATCAAAACCCTAGAAAATAGGCACTACTTCCCTGATGACTTCGCAACTATAGGGGAGTGATAAATTGCCTTGAGCCAGTCGAGTTTTGACCATCCTTCAGTAATGGACAAGCCCCATATTATTCTCTTGACTAGATTCTTGTGTGATCTACATCAAGTATTCTCAATATCCTGCATAATAAATGCATTAGTGACACAAGATATGACAATCATCTCTAACCTTCCTAAGAGCTTATTAAAGTTGAGCAATACATTATTAAGTGCAACAGGAGAGGTTAAATGTTCCTAGGAAAGGCTAGATGGGCCTTAAGTTGTATCTAATTGGTATATCCATCAAACAACTATAGATTAAGGAGTGATTTGACTAAGTACCTTCCCTTGGGGGTCACCTTTCATCATTTTACCTAAGAAGGATGAGATTTGGTGGATGTGTATCTACTATAGGGAATTGGAAAACATTACATTCAATAATCATTACCATCTACCCAAATCAATGATTTGTTAGACCAATTGTAACATGATGAGTACTTTACTAAGATATATTTGAAATTGAGATACCAGCAGGTACATGTCAAAGAAAATTACACTTCAAAGATCAGATTCAAGACAAGAAAATGTTCATATGAATGGGTAGACATACAATTTGATTTATGTAATGCAACAATTACATTAACACGATTGATTAGAATCATTTGTTATAGTATATTGATATGATATATTGGTTTATTTATCTACTTGAGAGGAACACATTTCATATCTCATGTAGGTGTTAGATACTTTGAAAAAGCACTAACTATTGACTAACCTCAAGAAATGTGATTTTTCCTAGTAGTGTTTGGTGTATTTGTGTATTAGTGAATGCAGATTCAAGATAGATCCTGCAAATATGGAGGCTATCATGGTGTTTCTAGTTGCTACTAATGTCACAAAAGTTAGGGTATTTTTTTATAGAAATTGTAGCAATAAAGGCTCAATTTGACTTGTACCTTAGTCAAATTGAGTAATTTGATTTTCCACATCAGTAGGATGACTTGGATCATAGTTAGCTAGAGTGACATGGGCTTGTCTACTAGTTAATTCAGTAAATTCAAGTTATAGGCTTAGAGTAGAGTTGTTCATGTAGTGATTTCTAAAATTTAGCAATCTAGTTCATTTATTTTCAGTTGAACTCAATTTACTGAAGTCAAGTAATTAATTGAGTCAGTTGAAGGTCATTTGAGTAGTAGAACTATTGTTAACTCACTAATCTCTCAGTTAAACTATTCATTCAGCTAAAATATCCCATACATGCATGTAATTCGAATTGCCTAGTTGGAGTGGAGGAAAAGGGACATTGTAATCATCAATTATATAATTGTGGAGTGTACATGCTTGGCAGTTAAGAAGGTGATCTCTTCCTTGGGAATTGTGCAAGGAAAATAGGGAATTCCCTTATTATTTAGGAGCTTAATTTCTTCTTATTTGCATAAGGAAATAGGAGGAAGATGGAGCCTTGAATTGGCTAAGTGTTGGATAAAGTAGGATAGTCAGCAGGAGAACAGGTTTATAGTGCAACGTGTCCTTCAAAGTTGAAGCAAGACAATGTAATAGTTTCTCATTCTCATATGAATAATGAAAAGTAGTGGGGGATTTTTTATTAGTTGTTTCCCCTGTAAATATTTGTGTTCTTGTGGTTTTGATGATTGCATGTGTTTCTAAGTTGTGATTTTCATTCCACATAAATGTGAAGGAAATTTGTAATCTATTGCTTTTAGTTCGAAATCATCGATACTAGTAAATTTCTATGAATTTATACATGGTATCAGATCTTGAAATAACAATAGAAACTAACCGTTAGATATTTTCCTTTAAATATTTCGATTTTCATATTTAGTGAAGAAGTTTTATTCCATGTAGGAAAATGCCTTTCAACGGATTGAGATTGGAGTATGCAGTGGAGGGAGCCTTTAACTTCATAGCCTGGAAGGACAAGATGGAAGTTGTACTTGATGATAATGAAGTGTTGGAGTACACCAAAAACTGACATTCCAAAACTAGTAGTGACGGATGCACAATAGTTAGCCCAATGGAAGAAGGATACTGCAAAATCTATGAGGATCATCCTAGAGGGTGTGAGAGATCACATAGTATTGAATTTACATGGCAATGAAACTCTATTTTTTATGTGGAATACCCTCACTAATTTATTCTAAAATAGCAGTGATGCCAGGAAATTGGCATAGAGGGACAATTTCAGAAACATCAGTTTGCAAAAAAATGAAACCATTCCACATTACCTCTCCAGTTTCACTTAGGTTCAAGATTAACTTGGAGGAGTAGGAGGAAATGTTACCTCATCCAAACTTGTGAGCCTAACTCTCCTAAGCCTTCCAAAATCCTAGAATAGTTACTAGGAATCTATAAATAGAAGGGACAAATTTCCAAATTGGGAGAGACTTTGGTCCAATTTGGTGTAGGAAGAAATTTTAAGGAACACCAAAGATGGAGTAACATCCAAAGATAAGGAGGAAGATAATTTTTCCTTGGTTGGGAAGGGAAAGAAGGTATAAAGCAAGATATATTCCATCTAAAACACTGGCAAGAATAAGGACCTAAGCAAGATAAAATGTTTTCGCTACCACAAATATGGGCTCTATGCAACAAAGTGTCTCTTATCACTCCAGGAAACTCTCCTAGGTTGTAGCTCGAAGATGCTTGGTAAAATATAATATTCAACATTGTTCTCTGAACTATTGAAATGGATGATGGTTTGGATCAAGTCAGATAACCATTTCAACTCTATTCTCACTCAAGACATGCATGAACACCCTCAACAATACAAGGCTTTAGACCACTAATGCTCAATAGTTTATAGATTCAATGGATAGATGGAGAATACTGACTATACTAGCATATGCATGCATAAACACGTATGAATGGCCAGCTATAGGGAGTAAATGAAACTTGCAAATCCATTTTTTCAATGCACATATTATATGACAGTTATCCGACATTGGACACAACAGAAAACATGAATAACCTAGTCAAGTGCAAGCATAGAACAACAGAGAAAATGGGAATTGAACATGTAACAACAAAAGAAGCTTATATTGTTGGACTGAATATGAGAAGCTAGAGGAGTAGAGTCTCCACAGTCTCCAAAAGTTGAACCCTTGTTACATCTTTCTTTTAGCCATTTATAGGCCTTTTACAATGCTCCTGAGCTTCTCAAAGGCTCAGAGTGTCTTAATCTATCCTCTCTGTCATTTTAACGGTTTGATGCCTTGACTAGGCAAGCATGGCTCGGAGGTTTCTTCTTTTGACAGCAGAATAACCTCATTCTGGTATTTTGCAGCGCTGGTAGGGAGCTCTCTTGTGCCAAAGATGCTACATCATTGTTTGGGTTGATTTGGTTGTGTTGCGTTGTGCTGCTCCATGATGTTTCTGTTTGTTTGGATGAGTTCTGCATGCTGTGATACCCATGATCACTTTTCGGCCTCTATTTCCCAGCAATATGTCTCCCGGCCTTTGTTATGTGGTGGAATGGGTCTTTATGCCTTTGTTTTCCTTGTAAATGCTTATAATGATTGTTTTCTGTTTAATACAGAAAACAAAGCAACATTTTGAAAATCTCACCCATCTTTGTTCTTTTCAGACTTAAAAAGTCCTTAAACATGGCTTATTTTTCTATCGAGTCAGCCCTTTGGGTCGCTGTCACCTATCGCAAGTGGCCTAGTCCCTCTGTTCCCTTTGTATTTTGAAATATTTAAAAAACATGGGAAATGCATTAAAATATGGCTCCCTCCAAACTTCAAATATTATATATTTCATTCTTGAACCCTTTTGGGTCCGGGACTTATCGCATCGGCACTGCCCAAGGCCCCCTTTGTATTTCGCTATATAATGAAAATACACAAAAATGGATTAAAAAAGGCCTTCCTATGGACCTGAAATATTATGAAATAATACTTATAATGTTGTTGGGTCCACTAATCGAGTCACACAAATATATATGTAAAGGCCCCACCCCTTAAAGTTTCTCCGATTGCGATCTGAGGATGTAATGGGGGCCTTCTATCTGCATGCTTGATCGACGGTCCATGTTTAATTGTTGATCAATATCGCAAGTTCCGCTCTGTAATCATCGATACCCACAGATTGCCTCCATTGATAGTGACCCACCGATCAAATCCGCTGATGCGACCCGTTGATCATATCTGGACCATTGATCGGCCAAATCAGATGGTTGTTGTGCTTTATCAGTTTAAGCCTGTGATACATGGTTTTTCCACTGTTTTCATGTGTTTTAGCCTCTTGATAGTGTTTTTCTGCCCTTCAAAGGGCTCTCCTCTTGCACTTGTTTTGATCTTTAAATGATCCTTAAGCAAATTTTGAAGCCTTCAAGAGCATATTTGGATCCTTTGGCATGATTTTGCTGGATTATGTAGACTTTAAAGAGCATATTTGGATCTATTAGTGGGCCATTTTCCAACAAGGCTAACACTGGCTCCTTCTGGGGATGAAAGCCTCCCTGTGAGGTTTCAAGAACTATAGAACAATGGCTTTCCTGTAAAACCAAAATCAAGTCTTCCTTCTAGTGTTCCGTTGGGCATGGAGTCTATTTTGCAATGAAATAAAAACTGGAAAAACATATTTACAATACCAAGGCTTTAAAGCCTTAAATGAAATAAAGTTTCAAAAACCGCCCATTTACTGGGCTATCAAAAACTTCTCCTCCTTCTAGACTGTGTAGAATGAAAATGTTGCTCATCTGAACTTGAGCGAGGACAAATGGACATGTCCATAAGGCATCAAAATCATCAAAAACTTGTAAAAGCCTATTAATTTGATCATCCCCTTCAAAACTTTCTAGCATTTGACATTGTCAGGTAGAGATGATCTATATTTCACCTCATCTCTTTATGCTTTCAACCTTGGATGTTTTGCTTGGAAGGTTTTGTTCACCTGAAAAGTTAATATAAAAGATGAATCAATTCATTCTTGTGTGGGGGACACAAGGACTCTACCTACCCTTGAAGCTTCTTTAGAGCAAGCTCCTTCAAAGAACATGTCCCAAATTTGTGGGCCTTCTTCCTCTTTGATCTTGCAAATTGGTTTTTTAAGTTGTGTGGAGGCTAACTGAGATTCTTCAATATGAATAAAGCAAGCTCCAAAATCAATGTCGACAGCATAGATTGTGTGATTAGTGGGATTCCTTTCATCACTGATGTTATAAGCCAACTGAACCTCTCTGTACAGTCTCCTATTTTCACCTCCAAAAACTAGGACAGTAGCATAGGATAGATCATCTTGCAATGTTCCACCTAATATCTTGATCTAGCCTCTAGAAAGAAACATTCCAAACTTGGGGGGTATATCTGCTACCACAATATCCGTCATCATGCTCTTCATGGGCAACTGAGACAAACTAATGGCTAGGTCCTTGATTAATCCGAGACATTTCACCTTTCTAGAGTCAAAAGAAAACATGCCATGATAAGGCTTGATAATGTCAAGACCCAATTTATCCATGACAGCCTTGGGCATTAGATTATGGCTGGCCCCAGTGTCCAGAAGGAAATTGTGAAGGATTTTATCATGAATAGTCAGAGAGACATATAATGATGGGGAGATGTCTTCACAATTTTCAATCATTGGGCTAAGAATAACATCTGGTTGGTCATCTTGCAGATTTCCATAGTCAGTGGAGGCTTGGATGGCTTTAGGCTCAAGGGCCTCGAGGGTCGATATTTTGAAGGCCTCATTCTTCACTAGTTCAATCAAAGGCATAGGTATTCTTCGCTTCTGAATTTCTGATTGAAAACTGAAAGGAGAAGGAGACTTGTCAAGGCCTCTTACCTCATGGGTTGGAGCTTTGAGGATGATAGGATCAAATGCTGGTTGCTTCTGCTTATTAACTTGTTGTACTATGGGGACAACAACTCTTTGAACAGGGGTTTCCTTGTAATTATTCATCTCTGACCTCAGATTATATCTGTGCTGATCTTGAGTTTGTAGAACAGCTTCACCGTCCCACTCTTGGTTGATCTGGTCATTGAATAATGACCTTTCATAGGAAGCTAAGGTCAAAAAAGGGGCATTGCCTTTGTCTTCCATACAATGGATCTCATCATCTTCTTCAAACTGCTCTTATTCCATGGCTGCATTCTAGAAAGGGGGATTCACCCTTTGGTCTTCATTGGCATCTTTGCTTCTTTGCAGAATCTACAACTGCTCATTAGCTCTTTTATATGGATTTGGATTTCTAGGAGCAAAGGTATTAGGAACTCTTCCTTTCCCAAAGTGTTTCTCAACCTTTAATTTGGAAATTTCAGAGGCTAATGACTCTATCATCTTGGCCATTTTATCGATCTTTGGATCTGAAGATGATGAAGACTCGCCCCTCTGTCTCCTTCTATCAACATTCCCCTTGAGCTTCTCTGCAACCATGATGTTTGATTCTACTTCCAAGGCTGCATATTACATATCAGCCAAAGAAGCACATCGCCTCTCTCTCAATAGTAAATAGAAGTCAAAATCAAAGGCACTAGCATAGATGAGTCTAGCAGAGGTAGTAGTGGGTTTTACTTCAACTGGTATCTTGTTGTACATGCGGTTAAACCTCTTATTAAAATCAGATAGCAACTCACCATTTTCCCTCTTTAAGTTCCCAAACTCAGTGTGGTAGTAGAGGAGATCCTTCTTATCCCCCCAATGCTTTAGAAATTCATCATATAGAGCCTCAATATCTGTTATAGATCTTGGGGTTAGTTCTCTGAACCACTTTCTCGCCTCTCCATCTAGGCTTTGGACAAAGACTCTCATCCAGACATCATCTTCACTAATGTCTAGGTTGTCAGCATAGCTATAGAATGATTCAAGATGTTCTTCAACTGTAACACCTTCAGTCCCAGTAAACTTAGGCATATACTTTTGATATTCTCCAGTAGGCATGGCATTCAAAGGATTGGGCAGTACTAGAGGTCCATACCTAGCAGTTATGATTCTTTCCATTTTGGTGGGTGCTTGTGGACCTGCCATAGTTGTGGTGGCTAAAAGAGTATTGGCAGTCTTAATGATAGAGGGCTAAGGAGTGACTGATAAGACTATAGGAGTATGATGTATAGGAGGTGAGGTTTCCTTTGGGCTTACAACAAAAGGAGAACCTAAAGAATAAGGAGCTTTATGAATTTCTGAGAGTTTTTCTTCACTACTAGTATTAGATGCTATACTCTCAACATGTATTTGTTTTATTGCAGGATTTTCTTGAAGAGATATAGAAGATTGTTTAGGTTTACCTGAACCTGATGCTCCTTTCTGCAATACCTTTCTTTCTTTGATGATTTTTTCAGGATCAGCTACTTGGTCAGCTTGTGGCTTCTAAGGATTTCTCCGAGTATGCCTCACAAACTGAGCTAGAACTATGAAGTGGAAAAAGGTTCACCCTCTAGTAGAGTCTCCAAATATATGATTACAACCAAAAGAGTGCCCAGACTTTGTCTATCATCAAAGTTGGATCTGTGTCGTCTCCTAGGGAAGCTAAGCTTCAGTTTCTTCTCCCTGACAACAGCGCCAATTATGTTATCACTCCAGGAAACTCTCCTAGGTTGCAGCTCGGAGATGCCTAGTAACATATAATCTTCAATATTGTTCTTTAAACTATTGGAATGGATGATGGTTTGGATCAAGTCAGACAACCATTTCAGCTCTATTCTCACTCAAGACATGCATGAACACCCTCAACAATACAAGGCTTTAGACCATTAATGCTCAATAGTTTATAAATTCAATGGATAGATGGAGAATACTGACTGTACCAGTAGATGCATACATAAACACATATGAATGACCAACTATAGGGAGTAAATGGAAATTGCAAATCTAATTTATCAATGCAGGATAAGATGATAGTTATCCGACATTAGACATAGCAGAAAACATGAATAACCTATTCAAGTGCAAGCATAAAACATCAGAGAAAATGGGAATTGAACATGTAACAACAAAAGAAGCTTATATTCACCCGATCGGGTTGCGTAACGTGGAGGGGAAAGTAATTAAGTTTTGGCGGTGGGAGGGGCAAGTGACCGCAGGCAGATACCAAAATATCATTGCAACTGGTAAGTGGAGCGGTGGAGAGGATAGCGGAGCAGATCGACAGGACACCCAGGTACAAGTTTTTGACGGTGGAAGGGACAGTACGCCAGGGACAAGCCCGCGGAATGATTGCATGGGGATCAGGCCCAGCGAAATGGACAGACCCTTAAGTATGAAAGGCATGCAGAGGAGAGGGAACAGGAGGGAAAGGTGGCGGAGCAAAACGCGAGGAAAGGATTGCAGAGCAGCAGGGAAGGGCTGCATTAAGCCGAGTGATATTGCGAGGGGAACGGAAAGCCCTGTGAGCCGAGAGGAAAGTGAGAGGAAACGCAGAAGCAGGGACAACATGGATGCAGAGGGCAGCAGGACAGCGAAGAGATGGATGCGCAACAGTGGAGCGGATGAAGACCAGGGCTGGAACGAGATGGATAGGAAGGGAAAGCGTAAGTTGGAAGAAAGTTTGGAGCATGGCATCCCTGTCTATGATGTCTCGGAGGGGGAGAGCAATGATATGTCGGAGGGCCTAGAGAAGTCCGCGTAGGAAATTAGGAACAGTGGCCGAAACTGGGCAGCGACAGGAATCAGGGAGGATGAAGAAGGGAGCCTGAGGACGGGAATAGAAGGGAGAAGGGGAAGACACGGGAGAGGGAGAGGTCGCAGGGGAAGAGGGGGCCAGAGAGGATAGGGAGTGGCGGAAGGTCGCAGTAGACGAGGGCGTCGGTGCAGCGAAAGAAACAAGGAGGATGGGGAGACCGGGATGGGAGATGGGGGAAGACAGAGGAGGCAGACCATAGAAACCAAGGTTAGGATAGCAGAGAGGGAATATAATGAGAAGACTAATCCAAAAAATTAAAATAATTATTGAGCATTGGGAGGAAGAGGCCATCCAGGCCCAGTCAGAGGATGAGATGGAAGATTGGATAAGTCTCATGCCTGACCCAGGGCATACCCAAGGTAGAATGACTCTATAAAACAGTCGTTGCACCTGTATTGGGTCATGAAGAGGCTCATGGATAAAACCATGGAACAGATAGCGGTGGAAATGGTCGAATTGTCGCAGGGAATTCCGAATTTGAAGAAAGAACTGAAGAATATTGTAACCACTCTGCTCATGCAAGACAAGCGGCTGGAGGACCTGCGACAACAGCTTGAGGCAAGCGGCGTGATGATCAAAAAGGAGAAAAAGCAGCAAGAGATTGCTGAGGAACAGTAAAGAAAGGCATGTTTTGGATGGAGTTAGTAATTGTAGATTTCTGTTTTGTTTTTTAGCCATGCATAAGGTTTATGTTTATATTTACTTGCAGTTGTATGTCAGTAGTAATAGTGATAAGACCAAAGTATACAAGGCATGGAAAGACAGGTTAAAAACCTTTTATTTTTGGGCAGCAGTTAAAAACTATAGGTGGTCAATAAACCCAGTTTCCCCGCGGGGCGGGTTGAGACCACCTTAGATCTGTAATGATTTCTTTTTGGTAATAGAAAATGGCACCTCCTCAGCTTACAAAAAAAAACAAAAGAAGCTTATATTGTTGGACTAAAGATGAGAAGCTAGAGGAGTAGAGTCTCCACAGTCTCCAAAAGTTGAACCCTTGTTACATCTTTCTTTTAGCCATTTATAGGCCTTTTACAATGCTCCTGAGCTTCTCAAAGGCTCGGAGTGTCTTAATCTATCCTCTCTGTCATTTTAACGGTTTGATGCCTTGACTAGGCAAGCATGACTTGAAGGTTTCTTCTTCTAACAACAAAATAACCTTATTCTGGTATTTTTCAGCACTGACAGGGAGCCCTCTCGTGCCAAAGATGCTACATCATCGTTTGGGTCAATTTGGTTGTGTTGCGTTGTGCTGCTCCATGATGTTTCTATTTTTTTGGATGAGCTGCGCATGCTATGATACTCCATGATCACTTTTCGGCCTCTGTTTCCCAACAATCTGTCTCCCGACCTCTTTTATGTGGTGGAATGGGTCTTCGGGCCTTTGTTTTCCTTTTAAATGGTTATAATGAATGTTTTCTGTTTAATACAGAAAACACAGCAACATTGTGAAAATCTCGCCCATATTTGTTCTTTTTGAACTTAAAAAGTCCTTAAACATCGCTTATTTTTCTATCGGGTTTGCCCTTTGGGTCGTTGTCGCCTATCGCAAGTGGCCTGGTCCCTCTATTCCCTTTGTATTTTGAAATATTTGAAAAACACGGGAAATAAATTAAAATATGCCTCACTCCAGACTTCAAATATTATATATTTCATTCCTGAACCCTTTCAGGGCCGGGACTTATCGCATGGGCTCTGCCCAAGGCTTCCTTTGTATTTCGTTATATAACGAAAATACACAAAAATGCATTAAAAATGGCCTTCCTGCGGACCTGAAATATTATGAAATAATACTTATAATGTTGTTGGGTCCGCTAATCGGGTCGCACACGTATATATGTTAAGGTTTCTTTGATTGCGATCCGTCGATGTAATCTGGGCCGTCGATCTGCGTGATTGATCGATGGTCCACGTTTAATTGCCTATCGCTATCACAAGTTCCACTCTGTAATCGCCAATACCCGCTAATTGCCTCTGTCGATAGTGACTCGCCGATCCAATCATCGGAGACTGCTAATCGAGGGTGTCCTCCGCCGATACGACCTGCCAATCAGATTCACCGATGCAACCCGCCGATCAGATTTGGACCATTGATCGAGCAGATCAGACGGCTGCTGTGCTTTATCTGTTTAAGCCTACGATACATGGTTTTTCCACTATTAACATGTGTTTTAGCCTCTTGATAGTGTTTTTCTACCCTTCCAAGGTCTCTCCTCTTGTGATGGTTTTGATCTTTGAATGATCGTTAAGAAAATTTCGAAGCCTTCAAGATCATATTTGGATCCATTGGCATGATTTTGCTGGCTTATGGAGACTTTAAAGAGCATATTTGGATCTATTAGTGGGCCATTTGCCAACAAGGCTAACAGTGTCCACATAAGAAGTCTAACAAGAAGTCTTCAGGTGTAGTAGGAGGTGAAAAACTTGCCTCACAATTTGAATTTAACTTCACCTTGATTACATGCATGGAAAGCACTATAATGGGGAGTGTGTGGTATCTAGATTATGGTGCCTCATTCCATATGGCAGGATGAAAATAATTCTTCAATAGCCTAGAGGAGAAGGATCTCCAAATGCACATAGAACGTGGGGATGATGGGAGGTATAGTACCAAAGGAATTGGAATGATAACCTTTAAGAGGGAGTTAGGAACCCATCTTCATCTGAAAGATGTTATATATGTACCTAGGTTGAAGAATATTTTGATCTTTGTAGATGTATTGAAGGATAAAGGCTATGATTTTTTTTTAGTAAGGGGAAATCCTTGCTGAGACATGTAGCTACCAGGAAAGAGAAACATATTGGAGTTAGAGTGAAAAATATCTACAAACTTGAGATGGAAGCTTGCACTGCACTAAGTAGAAAGGAAGAAAATGTGAACATTTGAGATGTTAGAGAACTCTCACATAGGCACATGGGACACTTACACCATGGGGCCTTAAAAATCATGCATCATATTACCACTGATCTACCAAAATGTAGCATTGAATATCATGATGTATGCAAGGGATGCACATTGATGAAACATGTCAAATCCACCTTCTAGGGACGACATAACAGAGTAGGAGCAATATTGGAGCAAGTCCACTTTGATGTATGTGGACCCTTTTCTACAACCTCTGCAACAAAACCTAGGTATTATGTCATTTTTGTTGATGACTTTTCTAGAAAATGTTGGATTTTCTTCATAAGGAAAAAGGATGAAGTTTTTTCAAAATTTGTTGAATTCAAAGCATTGTTTGAAAAGGAGATTGGTCAAAAATTGAAAAGCCTTGAGAAGTGACAATGGAGGAGAATTTTCTTCTAACACCTTCAAGGAGTTTTTTGCCAAGGAGGGTTTTGGAAGAGAATTGATAACACCTCATAACCCATAGCCAATGGGGTGGTTGAAAGGAAGAACATAAGAATAGTGGGAGACGCAAAAGCCATGTTGCATGATCAAGGGCTTCCATTACATCTATGGGGAGAAGAATGCAACACCTCGATTTATTTATAGAATGGGAGCCCACACAAAATACTTGCCATGATCACACTTGAAGAATATTTCTCTGGGAGGAAGCCAGATATATCTCATTTTTTAATTTTTGGAGCTACTATGTATTGTGATGTCTCTAAGGATAGCAAGAAGAAATTGGAGACGATAAATAAGATGAGAGTCTTTGTAGTATACACAAAGACTCCACATAACTATCTGGTGTATTTTCCCTCCTTCAGGGTGACAGTGGTGAGGAGATATGTCAAATTTAATGAGGAGAAGGTTATGAGATGCTCTCTAGAGTGAGAGCTAAGTATCCCACTGGAGGAGATTCTAACTCCAAATGAGGATCCTAATACAAAGCTTCAAGATGTTTTGGAGCAACCACATGTAGAGGAGCAGACAAGAGGCTGAGTGGAGGCACACACTCAACCAAAAGCTTCCAAAGAAGGGGGAAGAGAACTAAAGAAGCTGACAGGTTGGTGAAAGATGCTAGGGAGCATGCAAGAGCTCTGGCATATTTTCACAGGAAGAGGAGGTCACCAGACATATACACTAGTTTTATGGCTCTCATGACGGAACTCATTGAGTCAGAGCCTTCTTCATTTTAGGAAGAGGTTTCTCAACCAGTATGGGTTGATGCCATGGTGGAGGAGTATGACTCTGTCATGAAAAACAATGTATTGGAGGTGGTGTCGAGACCATAGGACAAGTCAGTGGTTGGTTCCATATGGATCTACAAAGTGAAGCATGCAATTGATGGGAGCATTGAGAAGTAAAAGGCTATATTTGTGGAAAACGTATTCTCACAAGTAGAGGGAGTGGAATATGAGGAAAATTTTCCCCAATGGTACAATATTCCTCAATCAAAACTATTCTAGCATTAGCTACAAAGATGGGGTGGAATATCCACCAGATAGATGTGAAGACCACCTTCCTCAATGGTGTTATTGAGGAATAAATTTACATAGAGCATCCAAAGGGATTTGAGACATATGACAAGGAGACACATGTGTGTAGACTTAGGAGAGCCATGTATGGTCTCAAGCAAGCACCTCAAGCATGGTACACTCGGATTGACACATATCTCAGTGGATTGGGCTTCACCAAAAGTGAAGCAGATGCCAATGTCTATCACAGTCTATCACATTGTGGTAGATATCAAGTTACTTATCTTGGTATTGTATGTTGATGACTTGATACTTATAGGGGATGAGTAGTTGATCCACCCTTGGAAGGAGGACTTTTCAATGGAATTCGAGATGAAATATGTGGGATTGATGTGTTACATCCTTGGGCTGGAAGTATGGTAGGGTGATGGTGAGTTGTTTGTGAGTCAGGGGAAGTATTCCTCTGAAATATTTTAGAGATTACACATAGAGAAATGCAAGCCTATGGACACTCCTCTAGCTAAAAACTATAGGAAGGAGCATATACTCTATGCATTTAATTGGTTGAGTCAAACCATGGTAAGCCATGGTGAAGCCTACCAAGATGTATTGGAAGGCAACAAAGGATGTGTTAAGATACCTCAGAGGCACATCTAAGTATGGGTTATGGTATAGGAAGACAGAGGGAGTGAAGCTCCAAGGCTTCAGTGATGTAAATTGGGAATGGAGTCCATCGGACATGAAAATAATTCAAGTGCTATCTTTAGTTTTGGGTCTGCAGTTATTTCTCGGTATAGTAAGAAACAAAGGTTTGTGGCACTCTGCTTAGAAGAGGTTGAATACATGCTTTCAATTCAAGCAACATGTGAGGCCATATGGATGAGGAAAATACTTGTGGATCTTTTTAGTCAGGAGATGGATCCGACTGTGACTTATTGTGATAATGATAGTTTTATTAAACTATCTGAGAATCCAATCTTTCACGATAGGTCCAAGCAATTTGATATTAGGTATCATCACTTGTGGGATTGTGTGCAGAGGAGAATTATGATACTACAACACATTCCAACTAAGGATTGGGATGAAAATATCCCGAAAAAGGAAATGTAAAGTGGAAAATTTGAATTCCATTGGTGTAGGATATAGGGGTGGTGCAAAATTCCTTTCTTGCTAAGAGGGAGTGTTAGAAATTATAGCAAGAAAGGCTCAATTTGACTTGTTCCATAGTCAAATTGATTAATTCGATTTTCCATATCAGTAGGATGACTTGGATTGCAATTAGCTAGAGTGACATGCCCTTGTCTACTAGTTAAGTCAATAAATTTGAGTTATGATCTTGGAGTAGATTTGTGCTTGTAGTGATTGCTATAATTTAGCAATCTAGTTCAATTATTTTTAGTTGAACTTAGTTAGCTAAGATCAAGTAATTTATTGAGTTAGTTGAGGGTTATTTGAGTAGTAGAAATGTTATTAACTCCCTAATCTCTCAGTTAAACTAGTCAATTAGCTAAAAATAGCCCATACATGCATAGAATTCGCATTTCCTAGATGGAGTGGAGGAAAAGGCGCATTGTAATCATCAATTGTATACTAGTTGAGTGTATAGGCTTGGAAGTTAAGTAGGTGATCTATTACTTGGGAATTGTGAAAGGAAATAGGGAATTCCCCTATTATTTAGGAGCTTAATTTCTCTTCAATTGTGCAAGGAAATAGGAGGAATCTAGAGCCTTGAATTGGCTAAATGTTGGCTAGAGAAGGAAAACCAACAGGAGAATAGGTTTACAGTGTAGAGTTTGCTTCAGAGTTGAAGAAAGACATTTTAATAATTTTTCATTCTCATTTGATTAATGAAAAGAAATGGAGGGGTTTTTTCCCAATTGGGTTCCCCTATAAATATTTGTCTTCTTGTGGTTTTGATGGTTGCATGTCATTGCATGTGTTTCTAAATTGTGATTTTAATTCCACAAAATTGTAGAGGAAATTTATAATCTCTTGCTTCCAGTTCAAATTCATCAGTAGTAGAAATTTTTTATTAATTTCTACATTTTTGGTGTACCATAATACCCAAAAATGTTCATAGCAACCTTTTTAGTGGTAGCTGCACCATTCCATGGCATAACAACAAGTAGGTAAGAGATTCTAATGGGGAAGAAACAGTAAACTGATTTTGATGAGATAAAATAAAATATTATTAAAGCACCAATTCTTGCATTTCTAAACTTTCATAATCCTTCAATAGTGGAGATAGATGCAATTGGGTATGCCATGGGAGAGGTATTAATGCAATGGGATAAGGTTGTATGTTATCATTTGGAATTCTTTCATGGGGGATTCTAAAACTGCCTAGCTTATGATAAGGAAATTTATTTCCTAGTGCAAGTTGTTAAGAAGTGGATTTTGATGGGAAAAGAGACCATTATCCACACAAATCACTAGAAATTTCAATTGTTTAGGTATAGAGGAAGCTTCAACAAACCAAACATTACAAGTGGATCATGTTTTGAAAACAATTTCATCTAGTCATAAAGTATAATAAGGGAAGCAATGATAGGCTGGTAGAGATAATCTCAAGGTCACACACATCTAAAATTATAGTTTTGGGAACTCTTATGCACATGGAGCTATTGTATCCTTTGTTTTTGTGACCAGTTTTGGTGAAAAAGACTTGTGGAAACAATAAGTGTAACCTGGAAAAGAAAATGGTTAAACTGGATGGAAAGAAACACCATAAAAGAAGAAAGTGATAGGAACAAAGAATTGAGAAGTGACATTGGAACTTGCCAAGGCCACAAAAGAAGGATGGAGTCACTAAAGTTAAAGAGATCAAGTAAATGTGGACCAAGCAAATAAATCTCGTCAAGTTGGTTAAGTTGGATCAGATCAAGTGAGTGTGGAGAAGATCCAAGAGGCCCAAAATTATATATAGCCACACATAGCAATTTGCAAAGAGAGAAACGAGAGAAGAGTTGTTATGCTATTGGAATGTGAACATCCTCTCCGATTTTTTATTTTTTTTTAATTTTGTCATAGTTTAATTCTGTAATGAGAGTTTGGATGGAGTTTTGAAAAGATCCTACAAAGTATTTATGGATTTGTATCGTAATGTTTGAATTGGATTGAATCAATATAAAATGAGATTATTGTGTGGATCTGTTAGTGTTATTCTTTGCAGCCTTCCTCCAGTGATCAAACATGCTCTTACAAAGTGATTTTAAGGTGTTAAAGTCAAATTTTGTCATTTCATTGAGTCTTCAAACAAAATTTGGTCACTAGGTATTAGGTCTACGGTTTGCTTTTACTCCTTTCAAAGTTGTCCAAATTTTGGTCCATGTCACCATTCAGCTAAGGGTACCATCATTCATAGGGTTTTCATCATCATGTCAGGTTCCAATGGGTCATTTTACACCTTGTTCATGCTCCAGTTGTGCCTAGGTAAAGTTCATTTCCTTCTCCTAGAGTTTTGAAGGTAATTTTTCTTGGATGGTAAAATCATTAGCAAAAATTGTATCCTAATGTTCATACACATTCCCCTATCCTTAATGTGCCTTATTAAACACTTCCCATCACTGAGATTCTCCAAATTCCTCATTTTCGCACAAACCCTAGTTTCTTGCTACAAACCCTATTTTCAAGGCTAGGCCTGTGGTTTGCCCTTTTGGACCCTTTCTCCTCACTCAATATTTGAAATTCCACTTTCCCATACTTCCTAACATCCCTCCCTACTTCTCAAAATTTTCTCAAGAATTTAGAAGCCCCTTATCCCCTTCATTTTACTTCATTTCAACAAATCCCCCATTCCACACATCGGGATAGGTTTTACTCCAATGATGTTTCTGGGCAAGAAAAGATGAATTTGGGAAAAAAGAGAGAGTTTTTTGTCCACAATATGTCAAGGAAGAAAACATCCTTCACTTTTTACACAAGTGTCATGGTTTTAGAGAAATGTCAAAAACACAGTTGCTTGAGGAGAATTGATGCACCTCTGAAGTGACCTTGGGAAAATCAAGTTTTATACTATCTTGGTTGGAAAATGACTTGTTGGATGATTCAAATGATAACTAGACACAAATATAGTTGCAATGAGCTATCATGAGCTAAATTTGGAGTTGAGGAAGACCTTAAAAAGTTGACTACAACATCACTTTGCCTTTAGGCAGCCTCATTTTGCACATTTTGACCAGTCTTGGGAGATTTGATTTTTGACAGGGAAAATGAACTCCATATTGAAAAATTATAGCTGTGTTGGAAATTAGACCCAATAACCTTTCCAACGCGCTATCTTGTACCCAATTTGGACACTAGGAAGGCCTCCAAAATTCTCCTGTAAAATGCGCTATGCATAGGGTTTGGAGGCGCGGCACATTGGGTTTGTGGCATGGCGCATAGAGCTGGAAGCCTGATTTCACTCACAAAGTCTCCCAAATTGCAAAATTTGCTCAATATTCTTGTTTTCAAGTAAGTTAACACCTCCATATTTCCAATGTATGATTTTCCATCAGTGTTTATGGTGTTTCAATAGGTTAAAAACAAAACCCTATTTCCTTGCAAAGTTGTGTTGAGAAAATTGCCTAGGGTTTGCAAAATTGCAGTTTTGCCGTTGTATTTCCATTTTCATTTTGCTCTCACTACATGTCACTCATATTAATTTCCCTCTCCCCTTTCATTCGCACTCACGTATCCCCTTATCCCTAAAACTAATAACCCTAATACCTAATCCCACTATTCCCAAACCCTATTCAAATATCCCCAAACCCTAATTGCTTTCCCAAACTCTAAATATCATTCCCTAAAACCCCCTCATTCCCTAAAAGGCCCTACAAACAATCTACCCAACCTCTCATACATAGTCTTCCACATTCCCTCCATAGTTCCTCATACAAACATACCTTTAGTAGCAAAAACCTAATCACCATAAATCTCATCAAGAAAACTCACACATTAGCAAGCACCGGGAGTCTTGGCTTGCAAGAGCCAACATCCACTTAGAGAGATTGTTGGAGAAGGCCAACAAGGATAAAATCTTTTTGGGAAACATGGTATATCATTATTTGTCAAGGAATATGGTGTGCCAAGCTAGAATCGGGAGCTTGAAGGCCAAATTGAAGAAGAGATCGAGAAGGAAAAAAGTGCAAGATAAACTTCAGATCTTGGCTGAGGCTTCCTTGGCCCATCATAGCACCTGATGGAGAAGAATTGGCCCAAATTTCAAAAAAATTGGGGCACTTTTTTCATTTTTGAATTTTTGGCACTAAAACACAGAAATTTCTACTCTATGCGTCGCACCACATGGCACTCGCTTTTGCTAGGAAGATCCAAATCAAGAAAACTCAACATTTTTGGATTTGGCATGAAAAATTATGCTTGATTGTTCATGGCCAAGAACTTTTGGCAGGTTTTGAGCCCTCAAAAAGGTCAAAAACACTCAAAAAATGACCTTTTTGCCCCTATTTTGACACACAGGGAGCAGTGTTGGGAGAACTGTGTTTTGGAGTGGAAAATGGAGTCCAAATTGACAAATTCCACTTGGGTTGGAATGAAGATAGGCAGACCTTTCCAACAAGCAGATTTGGAGCTAATTTGGACACCGGGAAGGCCTCCAAAAGTGGGTCTAAACAGGCACGACGCATAGAGAAAAAATTGCCAGTTTGACCAAGTATTGCTCTGTTTTTTGCCCAGTTTTGGCCAGTTTGACTTTTTCACTTTCTTAATGTCAAATTGTGATGTAAATTCATGTACATTGATGTATCATGATGTAAATATGTCAAATTTTCACTTATGGGGGTAGATTCATTGGTTAAAATGTTGTTTGAAACTAAATGAATCAGTTCCCTAGTTTCTAGAGGCAAGCTGTTCCACTGCCTGATTTCTAGTTCTCAGTTTAGAATTAGTTGGAACAACTCCTAAACATGTGAACTCGACCCCTAGAGTCTAGGATGAGCTATGCTTTTTCTATATTATGTGTTTTTTCAGTCATTAACAGGGTTGGACTCTTGAGAAAGCTTTGAGCTTCATTGTACACTCATATCAGTATTTTGGCTAAGGAATTGAGACCAGGATTTGCAGTACTCTTTGGGATCCCTGTGGCATTTGTTTTGGTACAGTCCTTTCTTATTTCTTTGTGAATTTATTCATGTGTTATATGTTTCATTTCTCTTTAGTTCTTCTCAGCTAAACAAACAAGAGTGTAAGTAGAATACATTGAAAAGTGCAGTGCTCTACTTGAAGTTTGTTTTAGTTTTTTTATGTTTTCCACTGTTTGGAGAGGATACATGGTTTCTCTTGCCCTCTTCAACTCCTCCTTTATCTGAATCCATCCATATCACTTGAATTAGAGTGCAAAATTCAGTTGCCTACCTTGCTCCATCGAGATCCCTGCAGAACTGTGCCTCATTCCCCACACCCCAAAATCCGCCTTCTCATCTGAGCCAACAATTCATCAATTCATTCAAAAACCTCTTACACACGTATACCTAGCCTAAAATCAGTAATCAAATCAGTCATCTCAAGCCTTTAGTGAATATAGTTTGCTAAGATAGACCCGGAGAAAGCCCTCTCCTGACCTAGTAAGGCTAGCTACCAGGCTAAGCGTGGTTTGATGTGGACCTTGAATCTTACCTTTTCATCCTGAGGTAAATCTAGGCTCTAACAGGATCCACATATGTGTATTTAAGAGTGAAAATGATTGTATTACATTGCTACTTAATTTTTATTTTTTATTTTTAAATTCCTCTGTTAAATTTCCTGTAATGCATCTATTTACTTTCACGTAGGAGTTGTTTAGTAGATTTGTGGATAATTATGAGTTTAATGTGTAATTAAATTAAGGAAATGAATCATATCACTTTTTAAAACCACACACATCACTTATAAGTCTTGGCACGCCTCGACTGATACCTTCTTCCCTTGCGGAAGATTGAAATTATCGACAACATGCTAGACTACCATGGTCCCTTTGTTGGCACCCTACAGTCAAACCTTGGGTCCTCACAGTAAAAAATTTCACCAACATGAGCCTTTTACCCATGATTCATATAAATAGGCATATGCAGAAGATGATGACTTCAAGGAGGTGTTTTGATAGCTATAGGGACAAATTCATGTAGAAGAAGGTGACAATGAGGTTGACTATCATCTCCAAAATGGGTTACTCTATAAATTAGATAACCTTTATGTTCTTAAAGATGAAATATTGCAGCCCATAGGGTGTAGTTCAATTGGTGATCACCGTGATATGAATTATTATGTAAAAATATGAGATTCAAGGTTCAAATCCCCATGGGTCAAGCTAACAAAAAAGATGAAATATTGCAACTTAATAATGAGGTTCAGACATCCAAGGTTGTAGGACATTTTGGTGTTGGGAAGATAGTTCCTAACTTACAAAGGTGTGTGTACTACAAAAAAAATGCAATATGTAGCACAATATATGGAGGATGAATATTCTTGTACCATCAAACTCGGTAATAGAAATAAAGGTCAATTCCATCCCATAACTATACCCACATGACCTTAGGAAAGAATTCCCATGGATTTCGTGAGTTATTTACCAATGACTTAGAAGGGATGTGATTATTTCTTTGTGGTAGTTGATAGGTTCAACAAGATGTACATTCTTATGCCCTATAAAAGAAGATAAAATTATAGGATGGAAAAAACATGTTCTTTGGATAGGTTTAGGTGCAATTTGGGATCCCAAGGAGCATCATCTCAGATGGGGATACCAAATTTCTCATTTTCGTTTAGAATACATATTGGAAGAAAGTGGACATTTAGTTGAAGATATCTACAACATTCCATCCACAAATAGACATTTGGTAGTCAATATGATATATGGTGCAACTTTGAGGGGTTATAATAAGAAGAATCCAAAGTCATAGGATGAAAATTTGATATATGTTCACTACTCTTGTAATAGAATAGTCCACACTTCTACTAGTAAGTCTAATTTTGAAACTTGTTTTATGTATTTGTTTTCTTCACCTTAGATGTTTTACATGGAGAATAGGGAAGAATGTGGAGAGACATCATAGGAGAGACATTGAGAGTAGAGAAGTTTGTTGAAAATATTAGGCAGATCCATTTGCAAGTATAAGAGACAATGAAGAAGTCATATGAAAAGTATAATGCCAAATATGATTAACAAAGAACTAATAATTCATTCAAAGTGGGAGCCAAAGTTTGGTTACAACAATAAGGAAAGCCTACAAGATCTTTGTAGAAAGATCAAGATTTTGTGGTATGGCCTTTTCAAATTATTGGAGAAGGGGGGAGATAACGCCTATAGAATTAACATACCCCATAAATTCACATTTACTTAGTAGTGAATGCGGAGAATTTGAAACTCCATCATCCTTCCATGATGGATTAGGAGGAGGAGTAGGTTCTACCTACAATAGAAAACTTGCCACTAGATGCTCAAGAAAAGTTAGCAGAAGACATAATTTTGTAGAGGAAGCTCAAAACTACAAGACATGGATAATATGGCATTTGGAATATTTGATTGAAATGAAAACTTCTAAGAAAAGTAAAAA
This sequence comes from Pinus taeda, assembly GCA_000404065.3. NCBI lineage: Eukaryota > Viridiplantae > Streptophyta > Pinopsida > Pinales > Pinaceae > Pinus > Pinus taeda. Next base: position 102,445 of record APFE030026633.1, read on the forward strand.
ACTACTCTAGATAGAAGGAAGATAAAAAATTTACTCACCTCATTTAGTAAAGCTTTGGGGACCAAAAACCTCCCTAACAGGGAACTATAATCTAAATTGGACCATAATACAATATTTCATCTATCTTATTACTTTTTGAGTGAAAAAAATTGGAGCAACAAGCTTGCAAGGACATTTTAATGGCTAATCAAAATTTAGAAATTGGGGTTGGAAATATGTCAAACAACAACATTTTTTGTCAAAAATATCCCTAAATATTTCCAAAAGTATTCTACGCATCAATAGCTTTCAAATGATGTAATAATTGACTTAATAAAATATCTAATATGAGAGTTGGGCATCTTGTAAGTTGACCTACCTAGTTGACAACTTTGGTACGAGTGGATGCCATGTCAACGCCCATTACTAAAAAAGGTGGGGCTAGTCACACATGTACAAGAAGATTGTAGAAGTTTCAAATCCTTATCACTCTTTGAGGATTGAGGAAGTCAAAATCCTAATCCTAGATGACTGCCAAGATATGTTAAATAACGAACCACTAGGAGTAGAGGGAGTTCCATGATTTAGCATGGTACTCATTCCATATATGAGAAAAAACATCTAGTAGTGGTATTTTGAGAGCATAATAGAGAAGGAGGAGGATTTTGTAGAAGTCATTTAGGTCATAGCGTCAAGAGCTAACCCCATCATGGGTGCCCATGAAGGAGAATTTTATGGATATAAATTTATCTTAAACTATAGAAACCTTAGCAAATATTAGTAGTCCCTCCCATGCAAAATATGAAATGTTTGACCATATTTTTGTAAAAATATCCAAATTTCTATTAATTTTATATAGTTTCTATTTCAAGGTAACATAATTTTAACCCATAAAATTTGGAAAAAATATTTTTATAAATAATGGAAAATCTATGAATGTTTTTTTGGGAAAGAATGGAAAATCAATGGCTCATCTTCTAAATTTAGCCCCTAAAATTTTCCCTTAGTTTACATTCTTGTGTATGTGCCTTTTTATAATTGAAGAAAAGAGAGGATAACCTTCTAGTTGGGTTTTCTCCCATATTGGATTTCTTAGGATACATCTTATGTTCATTTGTGTGGAGGGTGTGTTTCTTTTCTTTTTTCTTTTTTCTTGCAGTTCCATATTTAATTATTTCTTAAATTCAAACAATAAGCTAGACATAACTAATTTCAAATATAAGGAAATAAAACTACATAATCTATGATATCAAAATATTATACAATTTGTTGTGAAAAATTGTTTCACTAAATTAGCTATTGCAATTTACAGATGGAATATCCGTAGGAATTTATAGATAATTTATGTATACCAAGAGATATTAAATTTAATTTTAATATAATTTTTGTTTTTGTTTTTTTTTGTAAAATTAAAAGTTTATTCATTATTAAGAGTAATACATATTTTTGTGTCTTGATCTACTATAGTTTGCCAGTAGGGAAACCAAACCAATGGAAAAACCATAAATTGTTAACTACTTGAGTTTGATGGCCAAATTGGAAACCAAAAAGTCCAAAGACATATACTATCCAAAGAAGTAGCTTAACGTACTGATAAACAAAAAACCAAGAAAATACACTAGGAAAATGGTAGAATCTCATGGAGACTACCATGATTCAAAGGATTCCATCTCAATTGGATCTTTGTCATGTTTTTAAGAGCTTCCTGGGTCTGGAGGGAGACATGGATGGTCTTCAATCCTCTGCATGCAATGATATAATTTCTTCAAGTAGAGCTATATCTAATCAAGCATTAGTAGAGTATCCTCCTTAGCCTCATTCTTATCCACCAAAACTCATCCCAATAGGGTCTTGATATGCTAATATAAGTCCATTGTGTACATGTATTTATTTTGTCTACCTCTATAATGGTTCATATCGAGTATCCAGGTGGCTAGCGCTGCAACACCATTGGTATTGAATAAATAATTGTGTTACCAACCATATCTTTTTATGTGTTGTTTAGCTCGACTTGAATTACTTGTGCAGTTTTTTCATGATAATGACTAGCAGAGGTTTTTTCATAATGATGGGCCCATGCCCCTCCTATAACCTCATAATACATACCCATGCCTACAATGTGCCCATTGGTAGGGCATCCTCACCACCTCAAATATGAGACAAGACTCAAAGTAGGATACTACTATTATGAAGGTGATGGAAACACCATAAGAAGAGCATGGATGGAGAGTAAAGCAAAAACAAGCTCCTAATGGATATGAAAAAAAGAATGGGATGCGAAGGAGCGAAGGCAAGCTAGAGGAGGTTGAAACCAGAAAGATACCTCTAAAAAATTGACTAGAGAACATGTAAGAAAAGGAAATAGCCTCTGGAGAAACTTGACAAATGCATAGAGAAGGAAAACTATGCCAATTGTAGAAAAATGGAAGAGCTAATGCCCATAAAAACCATAAAAAAAAAAAATGACATAATGACCACATGTGGGATCTGATCACTCTTACTCCCAAGTGCATGATTCTAGCATGAGTACTTCAATGACTGCATAATCAAATAATGAACAAGCATGGAAAAATCACTAAAAAGTTGGAATCTTAAATAAATGTGGGAGTGAAGGCTTGGTACATTCTCTCCCATAATTGATTGGTAAGATGACTGAGTCTCTTATCTCCAACTATCCCATCTCGTCTTATCCCTTGTGGAGATTAAAAATATTATTTTATATTATATGAGAATGCCATTTTAGTATTATATGTTGAATATTATTTTATATTATATGAGAATGTCATTTTAGTATTATATGTTGATAAAATTATACATTATAAATATGTAATTAAATTATATTTCTAATAATATTTTAACATTTAAAATGGAATTTTTTAATAATATTAATAAAAAAATATTTATTTAGAAAAAATAAATAAAAATATTTATAAATTTGAAAATAAAAAATATATATTTTAAATATTATTAATTATTAATTAGTTATAATTAATAAAATACTAGTAAAAAGTTCAGAATTAAAATATATTTATGTTAATTGTGCACATATAAACACAAAACATATAAAACTATGTTATTGATGATTACTTTATGCGGAGACTAACTTAATGTATTAAATTTTTAGAAAATCGATAAATGCAGTATTACGTACATTTCATGTCTTTTCTCAATTTAATATATAATTCTTCTTTTTCCCGTATTAAAGAAATGTTGAAACTACTGGAGTTTTTAGAATATGATTTTTCACGTTTCATAATTATTGTAGTTTCGATGGTTTAAGAATTATTGTAGTTTTGATGATTTAAGGAGTTAGGAAAATAAATATTTTGAAATTTTGTTTTAGGTTAATTTTTTAAATTAAATTTTAGTTTAAATGATAATGATGATGATTAATGTTTATTAAGATTAATGTGGTTTATCAGATTTTAATAAAATAAGAATTTAATTGTGATTTTTTAAAATCTTATTTATATGATAAAAATAAAGGGAAAGAAGCGCTCTAAGATCATTATAGTTGGGCTCATTTCATAAGTCAAGAAGATTGTAAGTGTGCCAAATGTTAGGGAAATGAGAGCAAATGTGAGTAAGAGTCAAGCAATCTAAGAGGGAGTGTTTTTTATCTTCCACCCTCTTAGTATCACATAGTTGACAAATTTTATCATCCCATTGAGTTTTGGGAGTAGGTCATCACCCAATTTCACTTTGAAGCTCATGAGAATTAGTTCTTATCCTAGTGATGTTCATTTTTTTGTTAGTGCTCGACAAAATAGAGAGATAATTTTGCTTATCAAGGGTGGGGTTGATCACGTCCTTATAATATCTTAGCTTCCTTTTTCCTTCCATCTCCTTATCATCCAACAATTTATCCTTAATTTTGGAGGTAATAGTATCTTTGACACTATCATTGTTTCCTAGGATGATATCCTCCTTTATCCCTCGAGTGGTTGAGCTAAGACAGAGCATCCTTATGCCACCCATGCTTGAGGTGGAGGTGGGGGTTATAACTAGAGCTAGAAGCAAAACATTCAAAGCTTCTTCTTATACATCACATTCCTAAACATAGCCATGTTATCAATAGGGTAAAGGCCTTCCTTGATTAGGAGGATAGGATAGGAAATATTTCCCTTGATCTTGAGATTGAAAGTTATGAATTTCTTTTGAATCATCTTAATGTTTCTCCATGACTCTCTAGATATACTGCAACCTCAAAAATCACATCTGTATAACATACTAGGGGTGATGAGAGTCTAAAAAAGGAACCTTTTTTAATTCAAATACAAAGATCAACCGACTTACAATTATTTTCCATCTCATAATAAGCATTCCAACCTCAAATAATCCTTTTCCCAATGCTATAATTCCATTTGAGCTAATGAGGAATGCCAATGCCTAAATATTTATAAGAAGAAACTTGTTCTAAGTAATTGTTATCATAGACGAAATTATCATGGGTGATATTTTTGGATTTAATTATCATGACTTTAGTATTGTCAGTATTAACTATCATACCCATCTTGGAGCAATAATCATGAAGAGTCTTATGTTGCTTATCTAGGTCATCATGACTTCTTGCAAGAAGAATGATATCATTGGCATAAAGGAGAAGATTAATGATTATTCCAACAAGCTTGGTGCCCTTGTAGCTCGCTATTTGCAAACACTTGTCAAGCTTATCAATGTAAATGCCAACATTAGAGAAATTTTGAGGTAAAAAATGGGCCTCAAAACATAAATGTACTACAAAAGTAAACTTTATAAGAAGCAATAGGATTCAATATGATGATGTCAACCATGGGGATGATTCACCATTTTTGGAGTAAAAAGGTAAGAAAATAAAGAAAATAAAATTATTCTTCAACTTGTATTTTCAACTTATCCCCCTATGATTTTACTCGAATTTCGAGTAGGAGCACCCATTAGATGCAAAATTCAATTTTGCATCCAAAGAGTACCCATGTTGCACACTTTGGATGGACCCTACTACAGAAAAAATGTGAAATACATTAAAAACATGATTGCAATCATTTCTTTTCATGTATTGCATATTTTTTATGTCGTAGAGTCCATCGAAATTGTACAACATGGGTACTCTTTGGATGCAAAATTAAATTTCCCGTCCAATGAGTGCTCCCACTTGAAATTTGAGTAAAATCATAGGGAGATAAATTGAAAATACAAGTTAAAAAAGTAGTTTTTTTCTTATTTCCCTCTAAAATTTGATGAGGCAATCTAATCTTAATTTATTATTTCCACTATTACTCTATAATATTTCTTAGAAGGCCCATTTTAGACCTCAAAATTTCTCTAATGAAAGGGTAAGGGATGGGGGCACCCTTGCTTAACCCCGATATTGCATTTAATATCTCTAGACCATCTTCAGTTGGTCTTAAGCTTGGCAACAACAATCTCGTAAAGGTGGATCAAAATAATACTCAACTCAAGAGGAACCATTATTTATTCAACTCTTTTCCAAATCTTATCCCGAGGAGTAGTGTCAAAAACTTTTCTAAAGTCTACAAAACAATAGAAGATATCAATTTTAATGTTGTAACATTCCTCGACAATGATCCTAAGAGTGACAAGATGGTTGATAGTCTAGTGATGTCTCCTAAAACTAAATTTCCCTTTAGCTCTTTTACCATGGTTTTCAAGCCAAAGGCAAATCCCTTTTTCAAAAATAAGCCCATATAGTTTGGCTAAAATGTTGTTAATCATAATGGTCCTATAGTTAGATGGAATGTTTTTGTCCCTACTTTTAAAGATAGGCACAATAAGGCTTTTCATCCAAGGCTGAGGGAAGCCATGCTTTACCACCAAATTGAGAAGCTTGTGGAGATGAGGGATGAGGATAGACCTTTCCATTTTAAAGATTTCAGTTTGGTATCTTTCAATATCCTTAGCTTTCCCATTAGCGAGCTTATTATCCCAGACTCAACGTCTTCTAGAAAACAGATATCCTCCTTAATAGGAGTGTTTAAGATGGTTCCCATGGTGTTGAGAGTGTCATACAACTTCTACCATGGTTTTAAAGCCAAAGGAAAATCTATTTTTCAAAAATGAGCCCATATAGTTTGGCTAAAATGTTGTTAATCATAATGGTCCTATAGTTAGATGGAATGTTTTTGTCCCCACTTTTAAAGATAGGCACAATAAGGCTTTTCATCCAAGGCTCAGGGAAGCCATGCTTTACCACCAAATTGAGAAGCTTGTGGAGATGAGGGATGAGGATAGACCTTTCCATTTTAAAGATTTCAGTTTGGTATCTTTCAATATCTTTAGCTTTCCCATTAGCAAGCTTATTATCCCATACTCAACGTCTTCTAGAAAACAAATATCCTCCTTAATAGGAGTGTTTAAGATGGTTCCCATGGTGTTGAGAGTGCCATACAACTTCTTAAGATAGATGCCCCAATTCTTTAAGGGGATCAAATGATTATCTTTTGTTTTATGAGCAAGCACATTTCATTAAAAAAATTCGAGTGCAACTTCAAAGAGGTGAAGAAGATGCTCTTGTCTCTTATTAATATAGGACCTCTTATTCCTTTTAATAAGAGCTTTGCTTATACTTATATTTTAGAGTTTTATAGGTTCGTTAGGAGTGTCTCTATTCACTTCCCTGGTAATTTTATAGTCATTGTCATACCAATGATTGGAAGTTCTATTATTCTTTTTATACAAAACCTCAGTAGAGAACTTGTTAATGGTAGTGGAAAGGGTAGTTGTAAAATTGTAATAAATTTGATCAATGTTGTTATTATAATTCAGAAATATTAAATACATTTTTAACTCCTTTAAAAAAATATCTACATTACTTCTATCAAAATGAGTGTGTCTTTGACTTTCGTCTGTCTCTTGCATGTAGTTAGTATGCTTTTGGTGCTTCATCTCCTAGGGTTATGATTTTGGATGTTTAGGCTTTTCCATTGTTTCTTCATGATAAAAATGCCACCGAGCCTCATTGTAACACAATTTAGAAGGCATGTAGCCACCACATCTCTTCTCAGAGACAAGCTACCATTGCATGAGCTAGTTTATTTCCATTTTACATGTAACAATTTTCAATACTTTGTTATTAATGAATTGAAGTTTTGTTTTCATTGTATCTTTGTGTTTTTGTTCAAATTTGCATTTCATTTCATTCCTTCATAAATATGGATCAATTAGCTAAGTCACCATCTTCATCAAGCCACAAGGGTTTAGGGTTAGAGTTGTTACTTAACATAATAACTTGGTTAGTAGCAGTTCTAGCATTGAAGTCCCCAAGCAAAAGGATATTACCTTCATTCCTTAGGTTATGGATTTCTTTCTCTAAGGTATTGAAAGGGAAATTATTATCCAATTGTTTTTCTTATAGGAGGTGGAGTTGATAGGAGCGAAATAACAAATTGAAAGAAAAACCCTATTGCTGGTAGAATCAGACATCTTGATCTAAATGTACTGATTGAAGGGGTCTATTTTATGAAGTCGAATGTGAGAAGAAATAATGTTCTTTATATAAAATTCTATAGCATCAATACCCTTACGACAATATTTCCTATTCCAGGATGAGAAAAGAAGGTATTTTTTAAGGTGAGGGATCCTAATTTAGTCATGCTCCCAACTTTCAACTAAAAAAGTAAGATCATTATCACTTAGGATCTAACTTAACATAGGACCTTTACACCATGGAAAACCACAACAATTCTAGAAGACGATTAGGTGTGATCCTAGTCCCTATTTATTACTCTTATTTTAGACTTTATCTCTAATAATAACTTTCCTATTCTTAATGATAGCCCATTTGCCTTCTTTTCTTACCTCGTAGACCTTTTGGAACAATGTCTTCATTTATAAAGATTCTTGCTCTTTTTAAGCTTGGGGATTTTCTAAGTATATCTAATTTATGGTCATTATAGCTTACCTTAACACAGATTAGTTTGTGTTTATGCTAAAGTATCTTACCCACTCTTATTGCTTTTTGTGAAATACGTTGTTTGAATTTGAGATTTTATTTTTAATTGTTCTTTTACTATTTCTAATGTGATCTTGTTGTTTTGCTCTTCCATACCAACAATTATAAGATTTAAGGCTCTTTTATGACACTCATAGTCGAGTTCAACTAATTTATCAATTTCCTCTTTATGAATTTAATATCTAATTTATTCTATAATTTATTATCTAATATATATATAATATATATATATATATATATATATATATATATATATTATATATATATATTTCATCTATAAATTTTTACATTTAACTATATTTCTTTAAAAATATCATCTCATCGTAATAAATAAAAATAAAAATATTTTAAATAATAAAGATGTTTATAATAAAGTTAATATAAAATTACCTCTACAAGTTATAGCTAGCATATTGTTCCCCGATCTTTAAAACTATTTCTTTAAACTATTTATCTTATCATATAGCTCTTCTTATATTATTATTCAGATTGGTTCTGATGATGAATCCTTGTTAAAATTCGAAATGTTGACAAATATAATTTCTACGGTCAATACTCCGAGACAAAACTCAAAAAAAAAATAAACCCCGGTACCTAAAATCCAAATCCAAAATCAATCAAGTTCAAAAAAAGAGAACAATTATTTCACATGTATCTATAACATTGGACTAGTTTGATTGAACTCGTTCTCTTCCATATGAGGGTTGAAATCAACGTCAATTCGATTTTACAATCATGGAGAACATCATAATAGAGGAAATAGTCTTATGTTGCATCATTGTCTCCCATTTTCAAAATATATAAGGTTGTGTGTTTTAATTATACAGTTAATATTGTTTTTTAACAATATTGTTAGTATAGTCGGATATGCATATTATTTGTATTAATCTTATAAGATATATGAATGGATAGGGAATAAATGTATTGTAATAAATTATGTTTAAGTAAATTATAAAATATAATAAAATGTGATATAAAAGAATTTTGTTTAATAAAAATATATATAAAAATAAATTATATAATTTAAATATAGTAAGGAAAAATTTTTAATTAAAAGTTATATTGTGATGTAATTGGTATTTAATATTATGTTTAAAATTAAAGTTAAATGTTATTTTTTAAAATATGATTTTATTGAAAATAATTTATATTTTTATTTTGGAATATAGTTTTTAAAAGTTTTATTTAATTAATAGCAATTAAGAGATGTTATGGTAGGTATTTATTGTTTATAAAATATTCACAAAATATTTTTAGTAGTAGTTTAAAATAAAGAATTGAGATTTATTTCAAAAGTAGTTTATGTATTTATTGATTGATTTTTATTTTAATTTAAAAATGTTATAAAATTAAATTCAACTAAAATTTATATAAAATATTTTGATTATGAAATTGATTATGTTTTTTTGGGCATGTGGTATTGATAATCCATTTTATTTTAACAAATCATATTTACAAATTAAGAATCTCTATTATAAAGTGGAGGTGAAACTTCATGGTTAAGCATCTTTTTTTTTTGCTAAAGCAAGAGATGGTCCTTCTATTAACTTAGGAAAAAAATGATTTACACAGGTTACAACATATGCACAGAGGCGCAAACTCCCATAAAGGGAGAGGGAAATTACCCAAAGTACCCATAAAACTCTCCATTAGTCAAACAGAAACAATGCCTAGACTGCCCTGGAACCGGAAGCGGGCAAGTGGATCCAAAGTCGCTCCCCAAAAAACATTGTTGATCTGTCTCCTTCTTGCCCAGTGGTCAAAAATCATTGCGCGCGGAGGTGAAGCCCGCAGAAAAACCCTTAAGCTGCTCGATCAACACTGACCGTTGATTTTTTCCTTCTGATCCAATGGCTGATGTCCATATCGTACGGCTGAATAGCCCGTTGAATACCACGCGATGAAGGCGGTTTGCTTTTCCCGTCTTTTGCCACGTGTTTCTTCCTGAGGGGAATCGTTGGCTTTTCATAAAAACTGTCTTTGGTATGGATGGCACCCGATGAAGGTGGTAAACCATTAGTAGTTTTATCCTTTCGGGCCCACCAACTTGCACGCCAAAAGTTGGTCGTTGATCTTCCCCCTCCAGATCTGACAGCCACACTCCAAATCAGACAACACATCCGCTCGTAGATTACCCAGCGATGAAGGTGGTAATCACTTTTCATCCACCCCCACGCGTCGCTTGCTAAATGGCATCGCTTGTTCTCCAAGAAAACCCCTCCTGGGTCAGAGGGCACCCGATGCAGGTGGTATATCTCGAGTAGTTTTTGACCCCGATTTTCATTTCCTTTGACCTCCAACACATTGCATGAGGAAGACATATCCAGAAAGGTGGCCTCTTGCATGGAATGCCTTAGGATTTGTGTTGGCGCTCTGTGGTGTTCGTCTCAGTAGCACATTCTCTCATTGCTTCTCCCATTGAGTAGATATCTCCTTTCTCGATTTCTACCTTTGTTCCTGCTTCCAGAAGCATCCTTAGATAACTAACAGTGCATATCCTCTGATAAAATGTTTGATGTGATCTTATTCTTCGTTGACATGAAGTAAAATTCTGTCTCTTGATTCGTTCTGATACTGTTGTCTATCGATGAGGGCCTGAGATGAGCATTCCTCCTTCATCTTGTCATCTGTTACCTCCTCCCACCAGCAAAACAAGCTAATATGCTTGTTTCGAACACCCTCATTGGCCAACCAGTCTGCTACTTTGTTGGCTTCCTTGCGGAGATGCACCAACCTAAGAGTTCTTAGAACTCTTAGGTGTGATTGGATTCTTTAGTGGATTTGCAAAAGCCACCAGTGTCCTGAGATTTTCTCTGGTGCAGTGCTAATTTTTATCCTCTTTACCGAGTTAATGACTAATTCTGAGTCAACCTCAATGATGACATTATGTATGTTGTACTTGAGTAGTATTTCCAAGCATAATTCCATCGCCATGAGCTCAGGCATATTGTTGGTTGTTTTTCCTAGATAACTGTGGAAGATGACCTGTATGTTTCCTTCCTCATCCCTTATGACCCCTACATAACTTGCTTCTCCTGGATTTCTTTTTGAGGCTCCATCTATGTTAAATTAAAAAAAACCTTGTGAAGGGGGTTGCCAGAAAGCCTTTTCTGCTGAGGTATTCTTGTTGATCTGCATAGAACACTGTGGGAGATGAACCTTAAACTCTAACTTCTCCAAGATTCTGGCCTCTCTTTGTCCTATGAGTTTTCCGGTAGTGACACCTCCCAGGATGTGAACAGTCTCTTTGAGTTGCTTAAGGATTAGCTTTAGGATGCTGCTCTCCAGGCTCGCCTTATCCTTGAAAATCCTATTATTGCGCTCATTCCAAACATTCCAGATTAAGAACCTTGGGGTCAATGCCCAGGCAGAGTTTATTATCTCATTATCCGAAAAAAAAATTCTGCCAGTTTTTCAATGTAGCAATGATGTCATTTACATGTATGTCTGTCTGCTCGAAGACATCTCCAATCCAGTTCCATATTGTTGTAGTGAATAAGCATCTATTCAGGAGATGATTATTGGTTTCTTCCTGTTGTCCACACAGGTGACATCTTGAGGGGCCAACAAAGCCTCTTTTTCTTAGGTTGTCCCATGTCATAATCTTTCCCTGTTGAACCAGCCACTTGAACAATTTGACATTCATCCAATGATGATTATACCAGAGTTCTTTCCACGTCTTATCAATGTTTGGAAAGTTAAGCCCTGTGTCTATCCTTTTTACCTCCTTAAGGGTGAAGAGACCTGCCTTGTTCTTTCCCCATCTTAATTGATCGTCCAAGGTTAAGGTTAAGATTTGCCTCTTTTCCAAAAGACTGTTAATGGCTATAGCTTCAGTATTCATCATGCCCATTTCACTGTAATCTGGAAGTTTCCATATTCGCCATTTCCCATTGTTCCTTGATTGATCCCAATAGTCACTTGCCCTCCTTAATCCTTTGTTGATGGTATCTGTGTGAATTTATGCTAATTCTTCACTACGGAGATTGCTCTCCTGTTGCCAATTATCCCCCCAGAACCAGGCCAAATTTTCGTTTCTGATATCCCAGAAACTATGTTTTTGGACAAGGGCCCTGTTCTCCCAAGCCCTATTCCAAATTGGTGAACCTTTTACTTGTCCTATCATTCTTATGAGGTTCTTCTCCTGCCAATCCCTTGCATATTTTTGCTTCCATAGTTTTGCCCCGGGGGCTTCTATTTCCTTTAGCCATCTCCACCAGACTTTGGCTCCTAAAACTATGTTAAGAACTCTTGGGTCATGAAGACCTAAGCCACCATGGGATTTTGGTTTGCATACCCTATCCCATGCTACTAGGGCCCATTTATTCTTTTCCTCACCTTCCCCCAGAGAAAGTCTCTATGAGTGTTTCTTATTTCAGTAATTACACCAGTTGGTGTCAGAATGGCTAATGGCATATAGATAGCGATGGTTTGGAGGATAGCCTTAGTTAGAATTAGCCTCCCTGCTAGGTTTAGGGCTCTATTTGTCCATTTTATAATCTTATCTTTTAGCTTATTTAGAACAGGCTCCCAGATTTCCTTGTGTAACGATTTGTCAGTGAGGGGAACTCCCAGGTACATCGAGGGCAATGACTCTTTTTGAAAGCCAAAATTTTGGAAAGATTACTTTGAATCTAAATATCCATGTTGAAAAATAAAATCTTTGATTTAGTAAGACTTACCTCTGTGCCCGTTGCCATAGCGAACTCGCTCAGAATCTGCTTAAATGCTTTAGCTTCCCTGACTATGGATGTGCCTTGAAGCATAGTATCATCCACAAATTGCTGATGTGTCACTGAGTCCCCACCTTGAGTGAATCTCAAACCCTGAATTCTCCTTTCCTCCTTAGCAGCTTTGATTGCTCTCCCTAACCCTTCCATCATTAGAATGAAAATGAAAGGAGAAAGAGGATCACCTTGCCTGAGACCTCTAGTAGGCTTGAAGGTTTTGGAGGGAGAGCCATTGAGAAGAATTGAATAGCTGGTAGCGGTAACTAGCGCCATGACCTGCTTAATCCAATTGTAATCAAAGCCATAGGCTTTGAGTACTGCTCTTATGTACGACCAACTAAGTTTATCATAGGCCTTTGCTATGTCCAACTGATCTATCATCCCTGTTTGTTTATTGGTAATGAGTGAATGAACCACTTCATGTGCTTGAATTATGTTATTAAGAATTTATCTTTCTTCCACATAGCCTGTTTGCTCCTCTGACATTGGGGTAGGGAGGAGTGGCTTGAGACGGTTGGCAATTACTTTGGATATTATTTTGTACACCACATTGCATAATGCTATAGGTCTAAATCTGTCTGGAGAGGTGGCCTTTTCCTGTTTGGGGATTAAGGCTATGAAAGATTCATTGAACGCCTTCAAGACTGTTTTAAATCTTTGAGAGTCTTCCACTACCTCCAGAATATCCTGTTTTACTATCCTCCAACATGTTTTGAAAAGTCCACATTGAAGCCATCCGGGCCTGGTGCTTTCCCGTTGTGCATCTCTGTAATGACTTCCTCAATCTCTTCCTCTGTCACTGGTCTGTTGAGATTGTAATTATCTTCCCTAGATACCAATTTAGGAATGTACTGAGTAAATCTTTTCATAACTTGATATCTATCTACTGTGGTTTCTTCAGAAATTTTCTGAAAATGCTAGACAAGGACCTATTGCATCTCTTCATGAGTGTTTCTTTCTATTCCATGCTAATCAGTAAGTTTCACAATTCTGTTATTGTTTCTGTGAGCTATGGTGGATCTGTGAAAGAATTGGTGTTTCTCTCCCCTTCCTTAATCCATTGTACTTTGGATTTCTGTCTCCAGAATATTTCCTCTTGTAGACATTTTTTTTCCCATTCATGTTGAAGTGACTCTGCCATCTGTTTCCTTTCATTTGTATAGTATTCTATGATAAGAATTTGGTTTATTTCCTTTAGCTTCTTTTCCACTTCTCCTTCATCTTTGAAGATATTGCCAAATTCCTTTTTATTCCACTCTTTGAGTCTGTCTTTAATGTGTTTGAACCTGCAGTGTAGAAGGAACATCTTTGTACCTTGAAGGTGTAGCTCTTCCTTCCACCATTTTTCAATGTTTGTGAGGAAATCTGAATGTGTGAGCCAAGCGTTTTCAAACTTGAAGGGGATGTTCCTTGGTTTACCAAATAGAGAAGCTTCTAGTTGAATGGGCCAGCGATCTGAACCTACAAAAGGTAGGATGAGTGCAGTCAAGCTACTTCCCATGAGAGGAAGTTCCTCTGAGATAAGAAATATGTCTAGTTTTGAGGCTACTTGGGTAGAGCCCCCCCTTTTGTTATTCCAAGTGAAGATTCCATTGCTGGTTTCCTTATCTACCAATTCCATATTGGTGAGGAAGTTTTGGAAGGCAATTAAGTGCCTACCAAGTGTTCTAGTTCCTCCTTTCTTCTTCGTGAGTGATTTAGTCATGTTAAAATCGCCTCCTAGAATCCAGGGTAGAGCTGGGTATCTCTTCTTCATATCCTCCAGTGTTGTGTGGAGTCAAAGTTTGTTCTCCATTGGTTGAGGACCATAGACATTGGTGATTATGTAACATTGCCTGTCACCCACTGGTTGAATAATCAAAGAAAGGTGGTGTCTGGACGCCTCCGCATCAATCACACCAAATTTATGTGGATCCCATAGAGTGAGAATTCCACCAGTAGATTTATTTGCCTTAACCTCAAGGTATTCATATCTATTTAACCATTTGCTATGTTTTTCTCTGATCTTCTCAATAGAGCATTTTGTTTCTTGAATGAACACTATGTCGGATTTGTCCTCTTTGATCCTATTACCTAGATTCCTTTGTTTTCTTCTACTCCCTAGTCCTCTAATGTTCCAGGTTGTGATTTTCATTTAGGTGGGGTTTTGAAGGAGTAACTGGAAAGGTCTTTCATCCTTCCTGAGTTAATCATGAGTTTGCCACACTCCAGCAACAGTTCTTTTTGTCTTTTCCTTCCCCTCTTCTTGCCTGGGTTTTTTTATTAATTTTCCTATTATTAATCCTATTGAGGAAGTCCCTTTATTTTCCTAGTTATCATGTCCTCTTTTGACTCCTGCAGTTGTTTGATGTGACTTGTTAAGGAATATCTGTTGTACCTTGTCAACATCCTCCTGAGGTATGGAGTTTATTCCCATGTTTCCTCCTTATTCGAGAAACTTTTCCAGCTCTAGGTTCTCCCTTTCCAGGATCTGCTGTAAGTCTTGGTCCTCTATGCCACTTTCACTTTGAGTCATTTCATGGTCTTTTTCTATTTCCATGGTACTCAGAGGGTCCATCGTGTGTTCATTATGTTCCTGTGTGAACTCCATGATGGTTTCTTTGCCTTTCCCCCTTGTTGCCTGATTCTCTGTACTCTTTTGATCACCTCCATCTACTTCTTTTTCTCCTAAGATCTCAAAACTGTTGAAACTTCTTGTTTTTTTATCCTTCTCAGTAGGGTTCTTTTGTGCCTTCCTTCCCCCTCCTTTTTCTTTTCCTCCTACTTTGGTGAAACCTGTCTGATCTTTCCCTTTGCTGGTGTTTAGGTATTCCTCCCTTTTATTAAGAGGACAATCTCTAGATAGGTGCCCATGCTCATGACATTTGTGACCTTTGAACAAGATATGCTCATAGTCAACTGTTTGAACCCATTCATCGTCATAGACTTCTAGAATGACCTCATCTAGAAGGGCTCCTGATAGGTCCATCTCCACACATATACGAGCATAGGAGGTATATTTTCCTCGTAGAGTTGCCTCTAAAATCTTTAAGAAATGACCTAATTTATCGCCTATAGCTTTTAAAGACTTTGGCATCCAGTAATCTAAAGGTAAGGAGTAGAGTCTGATCCATACCGGTACCGAAGTGAAGGTTTCTCGTTCTGGCACAAAGTTCATCATCCAAGGTCGCATATAGAGACCAACAGCTGCAAAGAAGTATGGTCCTTCAAAAATTTTGTCTCTGTCCTCCATGTTCATGAACACCACTGTAAAAAAAAAAACCTTTTGATCCAAGATGTATATTTAACTCCCCCTTTGGTTTCCAGTTGTATTTTATCCAAGTGTACAACGCTTTCTCTGATGGTCAGATTCCCATAAACTTGCATATAATGGCATAGTTTGCCATGTGATCCTTGTGCTCTTGCAGAGCTGGATCATTCAATATAACCCGTGATTTAGTTATGGTCTTGGGTTTACAGGGCCCCATCTTGGTTCTATTCTCTATTCCCTAACCTCTGTCTTCCGCTTTCTCCTCCTGTCGGTCTTCCTTATGGGTCCCTTGTTCTGCATGCGTTTTGTTGCCTTCCGCCTTCTGAGTTTCAGTGTTTTGTGGCTTGACCTCCAAGGATTGTGGAGGCTTGTTCTTATTCCCTGCTCTTCCTCTGTTTGAAACCACATTACTATAGGAGGGAGTGGAGCTCCCTCCTCCCTGTGCCTCCATGGTTACCTGTTACCCTCTGTCGCTCTCTTTGTTCAACCCTAGAACCTCGGTCGCCTTCCCCTAGCGTTTTCAACTTCATGGCTAAGTATCATGTTACATGTTATATATTCATTTTTTTATAACTACTATTTATAGTTTAATTATTTTTATAGTTTTTTGAATTTTGATAATATTGAATGTATTATGACATAATTATTTTGATGTTTATCATAAACTGATATGTATCCACGCTAACTAATTATTCTATTTAGGTTTTTTTTTTTCTCAGGTTAAATTTAACTAAAATTTGGAGAGATTTTTAAAAACTTGAGTTTAAGATATTTAACCTATAGAATATAAATACCTCATGAGTTTTTAAAGGTGAAAAAGTCTATTTTGTCTCTAGCTTAGACTAGGTTTTTAATTTATATAAAACTACACTAGTTATATGGAATATCTCATCTTTTAAAAATATTATTTAAATGATTTTTCAAAAATAGAATAAGATAATTTTATTTAAATATTAAAAACAAATTGTCCCAAAAACAACTCAATTGGTGATCTAAGTAATGTAAAATTTATGAAAACTAAAAGATTCAAAATTCAAATACCCTAATTATAAACCCGATAATAATTACATATTACACCCTCAAAACAAATTAATAATAAAAATAAAAATAGAATGAAAATATACATTTTTAAAAACCAATAAACACGTTTGATGCATAGCAAATAGTGATCAAACACATTTGATGCATAACGAGTAGTCATCATTATAACATGATTAATTAAACAAATTGTGATAAATTTGGGTCCAACCAAAAATCGTTGAAATCATTTGTACACTGAAAGTCTGCAAATACAGCTGATCGATTCTGAAAATCTACTTGCCCACCAAATATATCATGCCAAATTTTGAAGAAAACCAATGAAAAGGGGGGCCAGTTTATCCACCAAATCCAGTGACAACAAATTAGAAAAGGGCCGCATGGCATTATAACTTCACGTCCGTGATATTTAATGCAATGGATTGACTTCTGGCCATCGTTTTGGATCTTGAGCCACTGTGTGCCAATAATAATTGCAGCGCGCAGGTCTCATCAGTACAGTAGAATAAAGTTCTTTCGACATTAGCTGTCGGGACAATAAGGAGTTGTCACTGTGGCAGAGGAGGGAAAAGCCCAGTAGTCGCAGGGAACCGACAGTAAGTAGGTAGTGAAATGGATAGATCTTCTCTAGATTTTAAGGGCGAGACGTGTGATGTACAGGTTGTTTTGATGGCCATTCAAGTACGTCATGCATGTTTCTTATTTTTTTTTTTTGTCGTTGTTTATGGAGGCACAATTTCATTTCAAGTTAGAATTTGGTAAATTTTTTTAATAGTAAGAATGTTTAAATAATTTATTTTATAGCAGAAATAGAAATAAATTCTGCACCATCAATACTTTCAAATATATGAAATCTCAACCAGTATAATCCATATTTAAAAAAATTCTTGCCCACCTATATATCTATTATTTTCAAGGCAACCTAGTACCCTTTTTTAATTTGAAATCAGAGGCGACTGAAAGCGCGTGAGGACTGGGGAGGTCAATTAATGACAGGAATTGTGATAATGTTCATGACGTCACAACGCGGAAGATTTGATGATGGTGGAAGATGATTGGATGGTAGTCGCCTTCCGGACCGAGCAGTTCCACTTGCTTTGCATGTGAATTGGGATCAGATCGGCTGAAAGGACAGCCAAAAAACAACAGCCTGTATCTATCTCACTCCCATTTCCTTGAAACGTTGCGACATCAGCGCAATGTATAGGTGGAGAGTGAGACACAATGGCCCTTGGAATATGATGAGAATAAGCAGCAGGACACAACAAAGTCTGCCGGATCATGCCCACCACCAAACCAAATCACCAATCACCAGTTTTCCATTATGGCCGGACGCCACCAGCCTTTCGCCACAGCCATCACCAGTGAGCCATGATTAACCATTTTCTTTGGGGAAATGGGGGAGGGGGCGCCTGTCCTAATCTGGTCGAGCATAAAGTTGGTTGTGAAAAATTGCTTTGGCGGATTTTAAGACTTTTAAGTTTGGAGACACCTTAGGTCATCATTTTTGGTGACATTTCCATTTTCACATTTTCATAATTTTGAATATATAAATACATTCAATGTTTTAAAAAAACCAATGGAACATTCAAATTTTATAAACCCAATAATTGAAATGTACAATTTTACACATAATGGATTAAAACTATTAACACAAAAACTAAAACCTAAAACTTTTCATGAATTTTTAAAATTTTAGCACGCTTCATGAGGGACTTTGTTAAAATTCTGGGCAGGATTACAAGAGACTTTCTTTAAATTCTCAAAACAAGTTAGTGGAATTGGAGTTGAGGAAATTTGTGATAAAGGTATGTATTTAACTTCAATCATAAAGCTATATTCATATTAAAAGTTACTGTTAAATATTTGATCAAATTATTAGGTGGAAAGAAATTATTTTGATACATGATAGTTTACTTTTTACTATCATTATCATTAGCATAGATTCATCTTAAATGCAGATCTAATATGAGTCAAGGGGATCCAATTTTTCCAAGTGTAATTTTTTTTTTGAGTCTACTTTATTTCAATATTTTGTATAGTTATTTAATTTTTAGATTTTTTTTAATTTTTATTTTGGCATATATGAACAAAATTTCAACTTTAATGAGAGAGGGACAATCTTACACATCATACTGAGCTATAGAATGAGCCTTTGCTTCTTTGCTCAATTATCACTATTACCACTTTACTAACAAAACTAGTTTATTTTAGTAAAGTTTAGAGTTAATAAAGTTTGAAAATCACTTTAGGGTAAAGTTTAGAGGGAATAAAGCTCAAGCGGTTAGGCTCAGTGGGGAGTAAACTTTAATTGTGTAGTAAAATGATCTTTCTCTAGTAATAAGTTTGACATGAAAGTAAGAAAGCCTTAGGGGTGATCACAACTCCATTATGATGATGCTTAAGTGATATTTATCTAAATCTATTAAAACACTAATATTTAAATTTTGATCACAATTTTAAATTAATAAAAATTCTTAACATTTTATCTGCTATCACATTTCTATGAGCTAAGAAAAAATTGTTACAAGATTAGAAAATGTTGATGAGTTGGGAGTTAACATCCACTAACAACATGGAGTTAACATCAACTAACAACTTGAACCAATTTTAAATTAATAAAAATTCTTAATATTTTATCTGTTATCACATTTCTATGAGCTAAGAAAAAATTGTTTCAAGATTAGAAAATGCTGATGAGTAGGGAGTTAACATCAACTAACAACTTGAACCACCAATTTCATCTTTATGAGCTACCACCACAACACCATATAATAGCTTGAAAAACTTTGGTTTTAAATAAATGTCTTTTGGATTAATCACATCATTAGGATTTGGTCGACCTTTGGAACCAACTAATGTAGTTCATCCTCATGACAAGGTGGAAAAATCAATGAATCCTTAAGAATAAATAGCATGGATGCATCATTAGAGGCAATCCTGCATTCATGCTATTTATTCTTGAAGATAGATTGATTTTATCACCTGGTATTGAGGACGAACTACATTAGTTGGTTCGAAAGGTCTACCAAATCGTAATGATGTGATTAATCCGAAAGATATTTATTTAAAACCAAAGTTTGTCAAGTTATTATATAGTGTTGTGGTGGTAGAGATGAAATTGGTGGTTCAAGTTGGATGCATCATTAGAGGCAATGATGCATCCATGCTATTTATTCTTGAAGATCCATTGATTTTTTCAATTTGTCTTGAGGATGAACCACATTAGTTAGTTCCAAAAGTCTACCAAATCTTAACAAATCTTAATGATGTGATTAATCCTAAAAACATTTATTTGCAATACAGATCACAAAAATCTTAGATCTAAACTTTGGTTTATTAATAATAATTTGACGAGAAATAAAACCTTAATCCATTAAATTTTTTGGTCTATTCATAATATGCAAAACCCTTGGGTGAATTGTCCCATTGTACATGGAACTTGAACAATGTGGAACTTGATCATCTCTGTATCATTGTTAGATACTTATAAAAGTTGTAGTAAAAAATACATTTTACTTAAAAACATTAGCTTAGTCATGAGTGTCACTACACTTCTATGAAATAAACTCATTTTGTTCCAAAATGGTCTTCTTTTCAACAACCAATCTTACAAATTCCAAATGTATTGAGAGTTCCACGATGAACCAAGTTCTAGCAACAAATCTTACAAATTCAAAAGTATTGAGAGTTCCATGATGAACCAATTTCCAGCACATGGAGGAATAATAGCCAATAGTATTTGCCCAAGTTCCAAATTGATCAAAACTTTAACTTCTTATCTTATTAATGACCATGAGTAGAGGGAAATTTGCTAAATTATTAAACACCATGAATGATCATTTTTTGAAATTTTTTACAGAACAACATTTTTTCAATTATAAATCAAACCGGAATTTAATAATTTTCATTCAATAAAATTTTGAAGTACAATTGAAATCCCGCTCTAATCCAAATTCCATAACGTATTTACGCTGATATACATAAATATTACGTAACAATTATGATAACAATCAAAATTCAGAAATTAGAAAATTTACTGCACCATTAAACAGCTCTGAGATTCACTCTCGTGACATTGAAATGCAGTGCACGGCAATTAATGTTTTCCAGTTACTGCTCCTGCTGCCCTGCCTTGCCCTGCCCACCCCCGCTGGCTTTACAAAGACAAAATGATCCTTCAGGCCAGAGAGACTTTCCACGTCCACCACCTTTTCAAGAACAGAAGAACTCTACTGTAACATCACCCCCCACTCGTGAAAAAACTTTACAGCTACTACGCGACACTGCACAAGTCAAACGCCGACACCATCATTATCATGGTTTGGAAAATAGTTATCCCCATTCAGAAGCAAAGCAATTTTCATTCCCATTTCGGCTCTCCCTTTACTTTACTAAAGCAACTGTAACAGGCATAGGTCCTGTTCGTGGGACACATGGGCCAAAAAAACTTTGAAACGGCCTCACCCTCACCGACCCGGCCTCATTCGGTCGGACTCGGGCTTTACGTTAGGTCACTTCCCAGCTGCAGCTCTGAGAATTATTAGTACTTAAAAAGTTGAAAAGGATTGACTTTGTGCAAGTATTCCTGATTTGTCGTTTCAAAACCCGAGATCAGAAATAGATGCTTTCGCCGCACTGTAAGTGGAAATGGTGGAGCTTTTATATTTGTCCTCCTAAGTTTCCAACTTTTACTTTCATAACAGAGACAGCATTAGATACAAACAAAGCACGGTTGCACATTCAAGGGCTGGTCGGTTGCATTGGCTCTCCAGAGATGATAAAATGTCACATTGAGGAGAATATTGCCACCCTTGTCTCACCAATCAACCACCGCCATTGTAGAGAAATTTCTGTGTATTTATGAAGAATATACATCTTTCTCTTTTTTCTTTTTTTCTTTTTCTGTTCTCCCAGCTAGGCTAAGTTTGGCTTCAATGTTTAATGGAAAAATAAATTTTCCTGGTCTATTTAATGGAAAGACAAGAAGTCTATTTAAAAAAAATTTAAAAAATTATAACCTATATAACACTAACAATTATGGTGGTTTTTTTTTAAAGTATTTATGATAAAAGAATAATAATTTTTTATTTTTATTATTTATTTATTTATTTATTTTTTTTTATGGATTGTGTCCAACTTCACCAAAACATTTGAACATCCAAAGTCTTGCTATATATAAAATCAGGCACACCAAACAATGAAAATGTATTTATCAAACATATTTGTCTATGGACCCTATAAACTATGTTAGTAAAAGAAAGAGAACATAATAGATCGTCATTAGGGCATCAGACTAGGGAAGGAGCTACCAAGAGCTACCATTGCAAGAGCATTGCGTAGAATGTCTATGGGGTTGCCCAAGAAGTTAGCACCAACATCCAAGGCCAAAACCCACCTTGATTTTTTTCTAACCATTTGTATAGGGTAGTGAGAACCCTCCCTTATTTTTCCACATGATCCATATCATCCCTCATTTCCTCTTGCTTAGTTTCGTGACCTGCTAAGGTGTGTGCAACTAATAGCTTGGTGTGCCAATACCATTCCAAAGTGTGGAAATACCTCATATCATAGGTGCAGCCAATCCTTGTGTCAAGGAGAAATTTTGCCACTTTAGCCAAAAGCTACTCATTATTTATCCCAAGGCATTCAAATTTGACTTTTGCTTCTAGAAGCTAGATTTGTGTGTTACAAGAGAGGTTGCATAGTGGAAAGCTTGTTCAACTACACTTGTAGTGATTTTCACCTAAGTGCCATGAATAGGAGGTTTCCCTTTGTGAGTAGGATGGGGCGTCATAAGGATGAGAACAACCCAATAGCTATGGAATGATGTCAAAATAACGGAGGGGAAAAATGTCATCTTGGCACTTGGAGTCATTGAGTGTAAAACCAGAGGCATACCTCGCAACCTAAAGGGATAGACAAGTCATATACTTATTCCACTGTTAGTTTCAATAAAATAATGCTAATTATCAAGAGATTGGATTGTTGCTACAATAAAGTAACTATCAATTGCATAGTTAAAATTGCCATTAAAAAAATTATTTGATACACATAATAAGCTTAACAACATATGACAAATGGCTTTGTGGTGTTCATTGGAATCAATATACACTATCTCATATCTTGTCACAATTACAACCACCAAATCTAAA
>APFE030026633.1:126778-159211 GCA_000404065.3 Pinus taeda
TTTTATAATTTTTATGAAAAGTTGATTTTGCTTTAAATTTTTTAACATGATATTTTTTTTGGTATCTTAAATTTAAAAATTATGGAGGATATGTGAGCTTGGGTTCTTAATCCTGGGCATGTTAAGAGCACAAAGAAATAATACCTAAATTATGTGACTCTTTATTGGTAAATGAAGACCTTGCTAGGCCTGGTCTTAAGGGACAAACAAGTGGAGAAATATAATGTTTTTGCATCCTTGGAAGACCTCAAGAGAATGCTAAAGACTGATTTGTTTTGTTTGGATAGAATTGACTCTTGTCTAACTCATGTAGAAAGCCACATAACATGTTATTCAAATGGGGGCACCTGATGGACCCTCCTATTTCTAGCGTGAGGGCTCCTACAAATATTTCTTCTTCTGACAATGATTAGAGATCTCAGTGGGTTGAGGTGCACTTCGATGGCTTTTAGCGAAGGTGTTGGACTTCTCTAGAGGTGCACTCAACATCTCTTATGGTTTCCTTATTGGATGTTGGTATGCATGGTTGTTCATGGCCCAATTTATTAGGCATGTGTCAACTATTCTAGTTCACTTGTTATATGTTCTATTGATCTAGGTCCGGGTGTGACAAAGGACCCTTCGAAGACCTTTTACTTTCGTGATGTATTAAATTGAATTTTTAAAAGAACATAAATGAATACATCTGCATGATGTTAAGAAGAGGAACATGAAAATCATCAGCACATGAAAACATAAGCCGTTGATAACAGAGTTCGTCCAAGAGGGACTACGTCTCCAGGCCCTGGTGCCAAGATAGTGTAGGTCGCTGCATTAAGTGATGTCAATAGTGGTGATGTACCTAAAAGGTGATGTCGTTATCATGCAAGGAAAATTCCCTCAAGCAGGAGTGGCTCCAATAGATGTTCCGCTACAAAAAGTCTCAACCAAAAAACTCCTATCAGTATGACACAAAACTCATGCATGATGATCATCCCGTCAACATGGCATAAAAAAGATCTCATTGCAAACATACATGGCAACAACATGAGTATCCCATCAACATGACGACAAAGGGATTTCGAACAAAACATGACGAATCATGACAACAATTACATCACACAGATGATTCTGCATCACATCAAGCAGGAATCATGAAATCAAGTAAGAAATAGGATCCAACATCAAACATCAAACATCAAACAGGGATTAGTGCAAGACAATGCATAGCAAAAGAAGTACATGAACATACTGCATATACCTCACATCCTGGGGCCATATGAAGAAGTGGATGTCAAACTGTTGAAGTCGGTCGTACCATCAATCTTGTGGCGTCAAATCTCATGGAATGACAACTCACACGCTGAATGCTAACACCTGTACTCCACTTAGAAAAGTGGCCGAAAAATATAATGAGAAAATGGAAAATCTAAACATACCATAAGATTTGTGGCGTCAACTAGTGCAAAATCGACTGTCAAATTTCTGAATTCTGAGAAAATGAAAATCTGGGGCTCAATGAATCTTTTAGATTCCCCCTAGATTCCTCAAAGATTCCCTCCTCCGGGTCCTTTGTAAATCTGCTGGTCGGATCAGGAAAAAGATTGCGCCATCGAGTTCGTGTCACTGAGAGGTGTAAAATCAACATAAAATTTGTCCAATTTGGACACTGCAGAAATTTCACCCCCCTAGAAATTTCGCTCAATCATGGTTCCACCTGCAATAAATTAATTAAAAAAATATCACCTCAATTTCCGTGCCCACCCCTGATTCCTCCATGCTGCCTGGTTGCACTGTGCAAATGAGGTTAACATACATTTTCGAGCAGATATCCCAAAGAATCTCTTTCGCAGATTGGTAAGGCAACGAATTATGAGGAGGAGGTCGAGCAGTCAAACCTTGACCCCTCCATATTAACCCAAAACTCGTTTTAATAAAACCACATATTCATTTTGTTGGGGGTTAGGTCCGCCTTGGGCGGCCCACCCCATAAATCCCATTGTTTGCCATTGTATCTGGTATGGGGTTGTTTACTGGTTGCGCATTTATGTTTTGGCGCATTTGTTTGGTGTATGGTACGATGGTTACCACATGGGGCCACTCGGTGGAGGCCGGACCACGTGGGCCGAGCGAGTTCAATCCACGTCGGCCTCACCTTAATCGTTTTTGTGTTTAGTGTTATGGAGAGGCGTGGGGTGGTGAGGGTGGTGGCCCACCACCCCCTTTATATATATTATATATATATATATATATATAAAGAATGTGGGTTTGAAAATTCTCAAATTTTGACTGAATGAGTCTTTTTAACAAGGTGACAATTTCGCCCCGAATCCATCTGGAGTTGGCTGGATTCCGTTTTCCGGAAAAATTCTAAATCGTGTCTCCATTAAGCTTGCCTAGTGAGTGAAAGTTAGTCAAAACTTTGATTACCTCTATCTTCCTCACCCGGACTCGGATTGACGAACCGTTCACACTGCTGCGATCAGGATGACGAGATCTACGCTCTGGTCCTAGTTTGAAAGCATTTTGATCACTTTGATTTTTGAGCTTCCATAAGCCATCTTTGTCCTATGTGTGTCTCTAGAGCCACCTGGATCATCTATAGCTGGTTGTGGTGCTCAAGTCCTAGTTGTTTTAGTCTGCCTATTTAGAAAATGGGCCGCAGAAAATTATGTCTATTTTTTCATGTCTTTTGGGTAGACCATTTGTGGTGTATAGGTTGTCAGTGTCGATGTTTTTTTAGAAAATATGTGTTATCTTTGTGCGGGTCTATGGGGTAATCTTTCAAGTCGTTTATAGCCTTGGCTCTAATGAAGTTTGGGGTATGGAGTTTCTAATCTTTGTGGGATTCGAGTAATCTTTCAAGTCGGTTATGTCCTTAGTTCTAATGAAGTCTTGGGTATGGAGTTTGTGATCTTTGTGAGATTCAAGTCTCTTTTGGTCTAAATGAATGATGGAATTTTTTAAGGAGAAATACATCCTCCATGGTCACTTTGGAATAACTGATTTTGATTAATATAAAACTTTAGTTTATGAAAAAATATATATATTATTGTTTATTTTATTTTAAATTATTTTTAATCAAAAAATAATAAAAATTTAATTCTTACCATTAAAATTTATTTTTTAAGAAACAGGGTGGAAAAAATTAAACACACTCAAAATCATAATGAATAATTCCTATAAACTAAAAAAAACAAATGAATAATAACCAGCGATTTGATTTTAAATCTAATCCAAAATAATCCCAAAAATTATTATTAATTCAATATAATTTAATAAAATTTAACTTAAATGATTTGAAAAGCAACATTCTATTTTTATTCGTACTCCTCTTTAATCACACTATGTGATTTGAAAAGCAACATTTTTATTAAATTTTATTCTTACTCCTCTTTAATCACGATATGTTGCAGCGAAAAAACTCGATAAAAGTAATCACGATATGTTGCAGCTAAATAACTTAATAAAAGCCAACTATCTTCTCAAAACGCAGAAGCAACTACTACGAACTCTACTCTTGCTGGCTTTCAGCAATATGGAAAATCCTCTTAGTCTCTTCCAACGTAAAGCCTATGTTGTTTGGAATTATTAGTTAGTATATTTAATATTAATAGGATTCATATAGTTGAAGGTTATAGTTAATATGATTGATATAATTTTGAAGGTTTTATAAATATAACGATTTTTTTATTAAATATAACAAAAAAATTATTGTAATAGTAAGGCTTATTAATGCACACATTTATCTAATTAATTATGTATAAAAATATTCTGATTAATTATGTATAAAATAGGTTTTTAGATCTTGATTGGCAGAGATGCGTTTGTGTGGGTGCAGTACGGAAAATACATGTCTCCTCTCGTTTATTGAGAGCATTCTATAATAGGGGAAATTTCTATTGAGCCAGCGTCATCCATCAATGGGATGGGGCCATACCCATCTGGAAATCCGCGGACGAATTGCAACTCAGTGGAGGCATGAAGGTGCAATGGGAAGGGGTTTTATCAGCACTGCATGGCCATGGGATTTTCCGCTCGACAGACAAAGACCGGATTATTTGGGGTGGTATGGATGGCTCTCAACAGGTGCGGGTAAAATATATTTATTTACAGTTCCTATATGCTCGGGTAGAGATTCCTGGTGAAATTTTTCCTCCATCTCTGTGGAAATCGGGATGCCCCACCAAGATTATCATTTTTGTTTGGCTGGTATATTACAACAAGAATACCACATGGGAGAACTTGCAAAAGCGCAACTGGCACGGGCCTGCAATATGTTCGTTGTGCAGAGAAGGCTGTGAAGATAATTTCATTTATTCCTCGGATGCAAACAACTGCGACCAATCTGGTAGAGTCTTGTTGAACATTTTGGTTTCCCTTTCGGCAATTATCCATCCATCTCTGAAGCTATTAAAATTTGAGGCTCCATGAAGAAAGAATGGAGAGCCATTCCTTTATTGGCATTATGGGGCATCTGGAAATGGAGGAATGACAAAATTTTTAGCTTAAAGGGGGATACCAGCTCTTATGTTACAGATTCTATTATTACCTTGTACTATGCCCTCGAGATTCATGGGAAGACCAACTACAATCAAGGAAGGAATTATGAGTTTTCCTCTGACAAAAATGAGGTATGGAGCACATCCTGTTCATCAACTGTTTCGTCATCTCCATGTGCATATTTCGACGGTGCTGCCCAGCAGGGGATTTGTGCATGTGGTGTTGTCATCAGTATAGAAAATGCACAAGCCATTGAAATATGCTGGAATGCAGGCCCCAGAACAAACAATAGAGCTGAAGCTATGGCATTAGCGGGTCTTCTCTCAATCTACAAATTCCTTGAAATCCCAAAACTGCAAATTTTTGGAGACTCCAAGGTAATAACGGAACATGTTCTGTCAAAGCAACAAGTAAAAAATGTTCACCTTGCCAGATGGCTGGATAGGGTTGCAGCACTATGGAGAAGCGGGAAGGACTATCATATATCACATATAGACAGGCAAAAAAACAAGAAGGCTGATGCCTTATCAAAATTGGGTCTGAATTTGCTCCAGGGTTCAGGGAGAATGCAGATAATAGTGGACAACAACACCTACCAGATCCAAGACTTCAAGATTCAAAGCATATGGTGAAAAATGAGATAAATTTTGATTAATTTCCTGTACATATTATGCATGCCTGACTGTTTCAACAGTATAGGTATTTCTTCTTTTATACAACCTTTCCTCCGCAGTTTTTTTGAATCTTTTTTTGAGTTTTTCTTCATGATCCTCTTAGCCTCCCCTCTGTTTCGATCTGAGATATTTTATGTTATGGAATTGGCTTTGTCTGCTCTCTGCGTGGAGACACGATGTCTTTTCCCCGTTTTGCTATCTACTGGCTGTTTTGAATGAAGCCGCTATAGGGATCATGCATTGGAATTACAGTGTTATTTGAATCTTTTTTTTGAGCTCATTTTCAATTGGTTTCCACATAGAATCCCCTATGCATCTGATTACTCTGGAACCACATTGTCTGATTCTATGTGGGGATGGCGACATTATCTATCCTATATCATCAACGGGCTATTGCATGTTTACCTGTATGGAGCAGCTGTTTATGTAATCATCATGCATTATAATACAAATATTGAGTTTTTTCGTGCTGAAAAAACTTTAACTTGAGGAAAAAAAGAATTACACATCTTATTGTAAAGTGGGTCATCTTGCTAAATAAAATTTGATTATATATTAATTTCCCCATCTAATTAGAAGTAGAAGTAGAATAATCTCAAATCGCTAGGAAATTGGTGGGTAGGAAACCACATGGCACAAATTTAATTTAACTTAAGAAAAAAAAATCACATCTTATTGTAAAATGAATCCTTTCGCTAAATAAAATTTGCTTATATATTAATTTCCTCATTTAATTAGAATATGAACTTATTAGAACTGGAATAATCTCAAATCCCTAGGAAATTCCTAGGAAATTTGTGGGCAGTGAGCCACGAGCCACGTGGCACAAATATAATTTTTTAAATTTATTAAATATATGCTAAGCATATTCCCTTCAAAATCAATCTTCGCAGTAAATAAAAAAATAAATAAAAAGTCAACAGATTCTCATCCACCTTAAGTTGAAATAAGAGGCTTTCCACAATTACATAAAAAGAAAATATTAAGATTATTACTTTCTATTTTTATATTTTTTCTCAATTTAATTTTAGATTTTTATCTTAACATGACTTTAGATTTTGGTTTAACATGATTTTAGATTTTGGTTTATAAATTTATTAATTTACTCTAAAAGTTTTTTAAAAATATAAAAAGTTGTTTAATCAAAAAGGTTGAAAAAATGTATATGAATACATTTTTCTTACAAGTGAAAATTATATGAACACAAAATCAAAAGTTTACATTACAAAAGGGATTGAACCATAACCCAAAATGAGTTCTTTGGGGAGTCATATGTGTATGATAGCATCTAGTATAATTATATACAAACATAGAAACTACAGCCTAAGAATGATCATACCTATCTACAACATCATTATAAGCATGGATAACACCAAAATCTACATAATTAGACATCATGATCTCAAGGAATTGAGTTAGATTCTGAGCCGTCAACATGGATAGGATTCACTAGTGTTGTCGGAGGCTTGGGAGTAGCTGGAGGAATACTCAAGTGTCTTTCAATCCGCACCAACCTCCTATCCATTGTATCCATTATGCACTTCTAGTGCATATGGTGGCCATGCAAATGGTCTAGGGCTTGTTGTAAATCTCTTCTTTCTTCTTAACTATCGAGGAGAACCATTCCAAGGAGATACTTCATATACCAGTAAATGTTAATTGTATGCATGTACTCAAGGGTTCTACTCCTAGAATGGTTTGTATATGGAATCCATCCTTCCCATTATGATCTAACTTTAGCATCAAATAGTGATGTTCTTTGTGAGGATGCCTCTATTTCCAATCTTTAAAACTCCTTATGAACATGTATGGGAATTTGTCCATGGAACCTTCTGGAAAAACCTTCAACTCAATTTTGAAGACATGAAATCCCCCTACGACCTCTCTCTGCATACTCGATGACTCCTCTTCACGACCTACCTCTCTCTCCCAGCATGGTGCCAAATCCTTCTACTTCCAGACTGAGTAGATATCCAAGGATCCGATTCCTGAGCTTGATACCAGCCTGCACACTACTCAGGAATGATATCAACACCCCATGTACTCTGCCCTCCATTGTACCTTTGATTCCTTAAGAGTATTTTATTTCGGGGTCGTGAGTAATTCACCACGAGTATTTTTAATTCGAAAAATAACCATACCTCCACTTTTGGAAGTCGAACCTAGCCTCTTTACTTCACCAGAACCAATCTCTAGGATATTGAGATTCCTCCTGTATGCCTCCTTGCAGGAGGCTTTACCTTTACCCTGTTCCTAGGAATAAATCTAGAAGAACTCCTATTCTTGCTTCTAGTTAATTCCTTTGACTTGGGATTGCTCTGTCTTTTCACAGAGAGATGATTACCCCTGAGCTCTGTTTGCCTAAAATCAAGTTCAAAAGGAAATTTTGTTTTCACAGTACACACTTCCCCCTTTCCTCTCTATTCCTGCTCCTTACAAGGACCAATCCCTACCATTCACCAAAAGGAGTGTCCTCTCTATTCCAATTCCTCCTCAGAAAAATAAACAGAGTAGAAATTGAAAGAGAATTACATAACCATTTTGACTAACAACCCATCTAAAAAACGTTGTCTACCTATAAACTAGGCTTTCTAACTACGACCCTCCACTACTAAGAAACATAAAATAGATAAGATAATACTTGTAAAAATGATATGATTCTATATTTGAACAACCCAAGACTCACGATACTTGTCCCCGATTTCTCCTATTTCCCCTACATCTCCAATATATAAATTTTTCCCTAACCACTATCTAATTAAATATTTTGAGCTGTGTCTATACGAATTTTGCCTTCATTCTCTTCTAACAACTAATAGTATCCCTAAAACAAATAAATGAAAAAGATACCATAGTTTCTCAACCTCCCTCCCTCACATTTTGGCTCTTTAATTACTCACTATCAACAACAAGTAAATTGGTACCAGCTTGTTAATATTAATTCAAATCTGTGAAAGAGAAGAGAGCTTCGTGCCAAACAACACCATTCCTCAGCGTATCACTTGAGCATAATTTTGCATCCTTAAGCCATGAAGCTACCACCCTCATTTTGCACCTGCAAACCTTAATGACTTCCATTCATTCATGAATCCTGTAAGGCCACTTGTGAGGAGCATGTGACCACGTCTCTTGCTTGATGGTGAAGGAGGATATTGACATACCATATGCGACAAAAACTTATTCTTTTAATAATCTTTTTATAAATATAAGATTAATATATTAAAAAAATATAATATATTTATAAATGCAAATAAACCATTAATATAAATATAAAATATTAATCCTTTTAACTTTTAGTTATTTAAAAACATGAATATTTTTAACCATTAATCAATATAAACAAAAGATGACTTTTCTTTCATCTCTTAATTCTTCATCTTTAGTCAAGTGGCCCAAAGAAAAAGTGATAAAGCCCAACCATCTCGTGAGAAGTAGAAATATATGTGTATATATTACTTTGCTTACTCTAAGTGATATAGAGGTCCCATTAAACTCCCTCAAGCTTAGACCTATTTTTCTTCCAATTTCCAAATGTTCTAAACGAAAAAGGATTAATTTCCAAATGTTCTAGAAGAAAAAGGATCAAGGTTAATAATTTTTCATATATATATATATATATATATATTTTAAATTAGTTATTTTTAATTAGTAATTTATTATCCTTATTTTGATAATTTTAAATTTAGTATTTTTTAGTATAAATTTTTTAAAATCTTAATAAGTGATTGGATGATTTAGTTCTCTTGTTTTTTTTGAAATTTACTTGAAATAAAAGGTTATCTAATTAAAAAATTAAACATGTATTTATGTAAAATTTTAACCAATATAAATAATAAAAAGCTATAAAAATAAAAGAATACATTTCCATATAACTTCACAAATCCTCAATTATTTACCATATACCAAAATGTGCACTATGGATGGAAGAAAATGAATATCCCTATATAAACTCAAGTAGTATTTTTCAAACATCTAGAGTGACCACCTTGTTATTACACCATCGACCTTTTTTTGGTTTTGACACAACATGCGATGGTATTAAGTAAACCTACAAGATAAAAGGAATGTTCTCATACTTTGAATGTGTTGCAATATCGTTTACGACCAGGAAGATTTATTCATCAAGGAAGATAGTGCATTATATTATTAATTAATTAATTTAAAGGGCATCAAGAATGGGCCTATAATATTCCTTACGTTTGAAAAAATGGAATTATGGGCCTGCGTAGTTATAAAAAAGACATGGAGAAAATCATATTTCAGCTGCACAATTAGGACATCAGGATGGATCGTATTGACCATCACATCCCCTACATCGTGGAGCTATATGGAATGCTAGAGGCAACTGCTGAAGATCCTACCCCTGTAGCCTCAGAATTTGAGCATAATGTCAAGAAAGATTAGCTTCATTATGCTTAGTTTTTGTTTATGCGGGTAGCTTTTAAAATTTTTATTGTTTATGTCAGTTATTATAGTTATATAGTATATGGACATGAGAATGAGACTTACCTAGCCTTGCTAGAAAGACTGAAGCAGTTTTGTTTTTGGATGGCATATAACGCTGACCAGTGGCCAACAGACTCGGTTTCCCCTCGGGGCGAGTTGAGGCCACCTGGTAAAACTGTGTGGTGTAAATTTGCCTTATATATAATAGAAAATGGATGGTCCTGCCAAGCTTTACCAAAAAAAAATAAAAAATTACAAAATCATGGGCTGAACTACCATTGTTAGGTCCCTATAATACTGGTGTAGCCCCATGTGAGGTCCCTACAATACTAGTGTAGCCCCTATATTGTTATTGTTGTGCCTTTACATTATTATTCTTATGTAGGCCCTAACTATAGTTTTACCCTTTAGACTCCTATATATACCAAGGAGGTCTTGTCATTTGAATCATCTAAGAATTGTTCATTTATGTAATATAAAAGGAGGTATCCCCCTCGAAGTGGCTTATTATCAAGGCATTGATTTATCTCTACTTATGTTTTTGTGTGTGTGTTTTTTTTATCTGAGTACATAAAATTTAGTATCAGATCAAACAAATATTGAGATTGTCTTCCTTAAAACTAACCATCTTGGAAATTTTGCTATAAATTCTTTTTGGCTTGGGTAAAGGTCTGAACCTTTTATAGTCTAGATATTACAGGTCGAAGTACTCTGGGTTTAAGATTCAATAAAATATTCACTATGGTTTGGATTTTATGATCAGTGCAAGTTAGTTTTTTTACAAGCCTTAAATTCAGTCTTAAATAAGTGTCCCAAGGAAAATCATCATAACTTCCTCTTCAGGCATCTGATTTGAATTCTATAAAAAGTTTTTGAAATTGCACAAAATTTTGTTTTTATGGTATCCATTTGAGGGTTGAAGACTAAAAAAATGACCTTGGTTGTTTATGGAGGGTTTTTCCATGTAAGATCCCATATTCATGCTTGGAATATGGCACAATGGTGATTGTCTGAAAGAAATATTTTCTTAAACCCATTCTATGGTCGGGTGGTACGTGGAAGTCCTTGACTTGGTTGGCTTTTGCATATGGTTAATAAGAGCTATGTTTCTCTTGCATTTGATGAGTAAAGTGTGTACAAGTTTTCTATACTGAATTAGTCCATAATCAAGTCATCGTGAGAGATTTGGTACAAATTTATCTTGAAGAATCCAATCTCGGTCTAACTTGTGGGGTTGGAAAGAGGACATAATAAGATACCTTAGTGTTATCACCAAAATAGGACCCTGATAGGCTGCTGATCAAACTACTAGAGTGTAACTATTTCAAACCAATCTTTTGGTTGAGGCTTAGCCTCCTCAACCTGAGAGGGCTCTCTCACTAGGTTTAGGGTTTTTGATTAATGATTAGATGGCTAACTCTAGGAACTAAATGAACAGAAGTATAACTTGTTGACTGGTTGAAACTATGATTAGCAAATATCTATTGGGCTATGGAGTCAAAATAGTCCTCAACAAAACAACATTATCAACCTAACATGGAAGTCAAGGCACTTAGAGTTTAGGTTTATGAATAAAACAGTAACACAGTGAAACAACAAAGTTTACAAGAATGTGAAGGAAGTTAGAACATTTTCCAATGAATTCTAAGTATCACAAGCTCATACCACTGCAATTAAGTAATTGAACAAAGCCATAAGAGCATCAAATACATAAACTCTTTGTGAATCTTGAGTAGTCAAACTGATCTCTGCATTAAGTTTAAAAAACACACAGTCTGCTCACATAACACAACTTCTTTTGCTAATACAAATGCCAACACTTTGGAATTCGACCTCATGCTTCATATATAACTTTAAAACCTTCAATTCTATGATCCACCATTAGAGAAATTCAAATTCCTATCCTAGACGCCTATTCTAACCATAAAACAGGCTATAAATTACAAGTAACAGTTAACTGACTGTCTTAGAGTCCTAATACAATTAGGAGTACAACTCCTTATTATGATAACAACAACCTAATCTAGTCTTCAATTAATCCTTTTCCACCTGCAACCTCATGAGGTTGAATTTGGTGATGTCTCCAGCCTTGTTATGAACTCTGCTATTCCATGACCTAACTGCACTGAAAACCAGGAAATCTGTTTTTTGCATTTAAGGTTTAACCTTCATTGATGCTTTTTGAATCCATTTACTGACCAAATTGACCTTTTGAGACAAGTGATATGTGTTATCACTTCCATAGAACTTAGATCTTCCACCTGTATGAAAATCAAGCCCTTGAAAGAGTATAATGAAAGCTGATCTAGTTGTGCTACAAAACTGCCTACTGCACCTACAACAGTTTCGTAGTGCAGAATCTTATCATTGTAAACATCTTCTTAAACCTTTAATTTCTTCTGTCTTAACCCTTGGATCTTCATTTGTGAACTTTTTACATCTTCCAGTAACATTAAGCTTCAGAAATCAACTGTTGTCACCTCTTGAAAGCCTTGCAAAATGTCAAAAAATGCACCTACAACAGTTTCGTAGCACGCTACGAAACTGCTGTGTATATCTTTTACAAAGATCTTTTCAAAAATTTTAGTCTTCAAAAATTTCTTTCACTTTTTCCATGATATCTACAAGCTTTAATAATCAACATAGATCATTTTTGAAATACTTTCAAGAAATGAAATCCTTCTCCTCAACAAAACTACATCAAGAAATTGTAACTTTATGTTCTGTTCTAGCTGAAAAATAGGTGTTGGTACAGAGCTTTTGTCTCTTCATAAAAAATGTATTCTGCAAAACTGAAGGAGGCTTTTGGAGACCACTCTGTGCTGGAAAAAAAGTCTCTTGGTTTTTTGCAATGCCTCTCCTACTTCCCAAAAACTGTCTTTGAATATTAGGTGTAAACTGGAAAATTCTGATTTCTGAAAATTTGGGTCTAAAGAAAGCCTTGTATCTCCCAACTGGTAACACTTATGAAAAAAGTGAGTTAGGTTATTGTAGCGGGAGATTTTATGAAGAGAAACCTCCTTCAAATTGCCAAAATATTTTTTCATGTATCCAGAAACTGATCTTGAAAATGACTACTAAAACCGGAAAGCAGAATGTTTCTTTCAATGTCTTTCAGCCATTTCATAGCGCAAGTTGAGTTCTCCCAGCTCATAATGAATTTTAAGAAAATGAAAGACTTTTTTGTAGATATGTATGTTAGGAAGAAGAATCTCTTTCAGTTTTCCAAAATATGATTTCAGATGCTCAAGAAACCCCTTAGAAGTTGATTACTTAAAACAGAAAACATAGTTTTCTCTGCTGAAAAAGGTTGCTTCAGTCATTTCGTAGCGCAAAACAGGTTTTTTACATTGTTTGCGCTACGAAAAGGTGGATCCATAGCTAATTTCAATTTTTTTTCAAAATGACTTGAGATATGACTTCTAAACACAAGATGAGACTTCTAAGACATGGAATAAGGTTGTCAAACTTTGTTTGGAAATGAAATATGACCTTAAAGACTTCTAACCGTATGACCTAACCCTTTAAGCATGCGATGACTCAAAACTTATTATAAGACCATGACTAGAGACAAGGCAAACTTTCCAAAGTTTAAAAAAAAATTAGGGTGATAACACTTAGAATGCCATTTTAGATCTTGGGAGGATGAAATAAAAAATATAAAATAGTTTCAGGGTTAGATAGATCAACAAGCTCAAAATCATGCTCTTAAAAACAAAAAAGGTGTGTATTTTTAAAATTGCATAAGTTTTATTTGAAAAATCAGTTTGAAATGATTCAAAGGGCATAGTGAAGCATATATATTATTATTTGGTTCCAAAATTCCTCACAAACAAAAAATTTATACACCCATTAAGACCCTAGAATGGTCTTCTACAATGCATGAAGAGGAAGAAATGCAACATGATTTATCAAAATTATGGGACCAAGTATAACAAATTCCCCCCTCACAAAGAGAAACCAAAGATGAAATGGAAGCGATGATGAATGTTGATATGGATGGTTTAAAAGTAGACATAATTTCATACATAAAGGGGAGATGGAAGGTTTAAAAATAAACATAAAAGGGGACATGGAAAGTTTGATTGCTATAAAAAATGCTTCCTTGTGGTGAAAAGGTACTCGATGAAACTCATGATGAGAACAAAAGGAATGTGAATCATGATTTTAGAGACTCCAAATTTGGGTGGAAGACTAACATCATTCCAAACATCGATATGATTAATTTTGATGGCAAGGATCTAGTAACATGGATACTACAGATGGAGCATGATGTGCAACACACAAAAAAGGTACACATTCCATCTTTATATTCAAAGTCCAATCAGTTTGTGTTGTATCAATCGATTTATTATCATAAATCACTTAACACTTAGACCATTTTTATAGAGGAATTGATCGCACATTATAAGGACAAAAAGAAATATATTCTTTAGCCAATTGATAAGTCTCAAACAAAGGGGTTTAGTTGTGGAAAACATTGAGAAATTCCAAAGGTTGAATATCAAGATAATTGATATTTTAGAGGAGCATCTAATTGATGTATTCATAGGGACTT
Organism: Pinus taeda; assembly: GCA_000404065.3. Classification (NCBI taxonomy): domain Eukaryota; kingdom Viridiplantae; phylum Streptophyta; class Pinopsida; order Pinales; family Pinaceae; genus Pinus; species Pinus taeda. Next base: position 140,939 of record APFE030026633.1, read on the forward strand.
TAATGGATAACATCCAACATGAGGTTCACCTTTGGGAACCTAATTCATTCAAGAATGCGTTCATGGTGGCGAGAAAAATTGAAAGAAAATTTATGTGGAAAAGGAGGTATACCACTCACAAATATAAAGATGGAAATGTTGTCGCTCTTAGCTTCCCACAACCTACAAGGTTGAAATCACCAAAACTAGAGGAAAAGAGAGCAAAAGGGGTTTGTTATAGTTGTGATAAAAAAAAAGTAAAGTTCATAAGTGCGTCGAGAAGAAATTATTTTACATAAGATTGTGAAGTGGAGGAATTAAAGGAACAAGAAACATCAAAAGTAGAAGATATACACTAGGAATCATCTCTAGGGGTTGAAATTGAAGAAATCAATATGATCATATCTTGTAATGTCTTTGCTTGAATTAACACTCCTCAAACTCTTAAGATAGAAAGATATATCAAGAAGAAAAAGGTAATATGTTTTATTGATTCAGGTAGTACACATAATTTTATTCATTGTGAGATAGCTAAGGATTTAAGTTGATTTATATATCCAACAACATGGATTTAAGTAATGGTTAAAAATATAGGAATTAGAAATTACATAGGGGAGTGCCATAATATCAATGTAACCATGGGGGAATATGTATTGAATAGTCCAATGATTTCCATTCTAATGGGTGGTCCTGATGTTGTATTATGATTCCTTACAATCTTTGGGGATGATAGATTTTAATTTTCATGAAATTTTGTTGAATTTTTTCTGGGAAGGAAAGGAATATAAATTAATGGGTATCATAGGGAGACCTAGTAAGATAATAATCTCTAATGGCATGACAAATATTTTGAAGAAATAAAAACGAGGTGTAATTGCACAATTGTGCTCATTAGATTTTCAAACATCTAAGTCATCCATTTCTCTGGATCACCAAAGATTCATCGACAATCATTTCAAGATATTTGATAATATCCCACCTAGTAAAGATCACGATCATGCTATTCACTTGATTCTAGGAAGTGTTCCTCCAAATATTGGACCTTACAGATATCCCAATGCCTATAAGTGTGAAATTGAACGTATGGTTAAAAAATTCTGGAGGTTGGTATAATTCAACTTAGCAAAAGTTTTTTCTCTTCTCCAGTAGTATTTGTGCACAAGAAGGATGGATCATGATGTATGTGACTGGATTATAGAGAGATCAACAAGCTCACTATTAAATATAAATTTCCCATTCCTACCATTGATGAATTGTTGGATGAACTACATGGAGAAAATTACTTCACCGCATTGGATCTTCATTCAGGATATCTTCAAATTAGAATGAAGATAGAAGACATTCTGAAAAAAAACATTCAGAACTCATGAAGGTCATTATGAATTTTTTGTCATGCCTTTTGGTCTTACTAATGCACCTTCCACAATATGATGTTAACCATGTCAAGAGGGTGCTCCAACTATTGGAAGAGAAACAATTGTATGCAAAACCCTTCAAATATTTCTCTGGGTTATAGGAGGTGGAATGTTTGGCTCATATTGTATCTCATGATGGTGTTAAGGTAGACCCTAAAAAATTAAATTCGTCAAGGAATGGAAAATCCCCACAACCTTACAACATCTTCGAGGATTTCTCAAGTTGCAACAGGGTATTATCGCAATTTTGTTAAGAATCATGGGAAGATAGTAGCACCTATAACAAAATTATTGAATAAAGATGCATTTTATTGGACTATATAAGTAACTAAGGCCTTTGAACATCTTAAAGATGAAATGTGTCAAGCTCTGATCTTAGATAGACCGAACTTCACAAAAACCTTTATTGTGGAATGTGATGCATCGAGAAATGGCATTGATGTTGTTTTAATGCAAGAAGGAAGACCCATTGCCTTTGAAATTCGTCCAATCAAAGGAAATAGTTTTCACAAACCTTTTTATGAGAAGAAAATTCTAGAAATATGTATTAGATATTACTTGAAAATATATAACAATGGAAAATATGCCCAAGAAATCACACAAGAGATGATAGAACTGAAATATTTTGTTAATGAAAAAACCCTTGAGGTAGGGTAACACCATACAATCACTAACTAAGGAATGAGAATAATCCACAAGCCATATGCTTAACATTACAACAATCCTTGACATCCCTCAATGGAGAGTCTCTAGCCTCTACATAGGCTTCATACATACAATACCATGGGTAATTACCATGGGTCTCTCAAAACCATACTTCCATTACCATGGGATTATCACATTATTTCCTAACTACTTGTGGTCACTTGCATAATGCAGGTTAACCACTTTATTTATTAACTATGATCCATTTATTATTATATTATCATATTACTCCCTTGGCTACCTCCCTTTGTACCCCATATTATCCCCCCAAGGTATACTACACAATATTGCATGACCTCAAGAAATGCTCCCATTACTTAATGGGAAGACATTTCAAGGTAAAACTAGATCCTGATTGTCCTAAATAATTCTTGGAACAAATATTATCTTCAAAAGAGTAGCAAAAATGGGTCACAAATATGTTTGGTTATGACTTTTAATCATCTACAAAAAGGGGAAGAAAAATATTGTTGTAGATGCATTCTCAAGAAAGGATGAGAATGTAGAGGCATTTCTCTATGGCATTTCTATTATCCAACCTAATTGTATAGCTAACACGAGGGATGAATGGAACAATGACGAAGAGGTGTGCACACTCATTCAAATGTTGTAGCAGTATCCTAGTGATTTTGATACATTTATCTAGAAATTCAAATGATTCATCATGGTACAAAGATCGCTTGTATTTATGTAAGAAACCCTGACTCAAACAAAAGGTTCTTTTGGGACACCTATCTTATAAGAGGTCACTTAGGATTTTTAAAAACTTACCGCAAGGTCAAGAAGGATTTTTTTTTGTTAGCCTTAAATCTTGAATTTAGAAATTTGTGACAGAACATTTTGTTTTCCAACAAAATAAGGTTGACATAATTAAGACCTCGGGTCTTATACAACCAATAGCCATTCCAAGTTAACGTTGGGAGGAGGTATCCATTGATTTTATCAAAGGTCTACCTAGTTCTGAAGGAAAGGGTGTCATCATGGTGGTAGTTGATAGGATTACTAAGTATGCACACCTTTGTGCACTATCTCATCCTTTCAAAACTGGTACAGTTGCTATTGCATTTGTGGAGATGGTCCAAAAGCTACATGGAAACCCAAATATTATTGTAAGCGATAGAGATCCCATTTTCATTGGAAATTTTTGGATGGAATTATTTTCTTATCTCAGTAATTAATTGCAACATAACTCATCTTATTGTCCTCAATCTGATGGGAAAACTAAGATAGTGAACAAATGTTTGGAAGGATATATTCGTTTCTTTGTATATGATAAAGAAACACAATGGTTCAAGTGGTTACCTCTAGAATAATGGTGGTATACCAATTTATTCCATATCATAACAAAAATGACCCCATTTATGGTCATTTATGGATATCATCCATCGTCCATTACATTGTCTCTAAGATACAAATATACGATTCAAACAGTGTAATATCACATCAAGCATCAACAAAAATTTCTCCAACTCCTAAAGGATAACCTAAATTTGGTGTAGAATCGAATAAAAAAACAAGCATATCAACATCCTAGTAAGAGACGTTTTGACATGGGAAATTGTGTATTTTTATAGATACTACCATACAAACAAATGTACGTCATGCAAGCTAAGATTGATAATATATTATCACCTCAGTAATATGGCTCTTATAAGGTGTCGCAAAAGATTGGTACATAGTATTCAAATTGGAGCTGCCTACATCTTCATGAGTACACCCAGTTTTCCATGTTTCATTCTTAAATAAGATTATAGGTGACAAGATCCCAGTTCAAACTATTTTTCTAGAACTTGATGAGGAAGGAAAAACCATGTTGGTGCCTAAATCAATTTCGTAGTGAGGATTGTGAAAAAATCTCCAATGTGAATTCATTAAGAAATGATAGATATTTATTACATCGAGGATACATATAGGTTGTTAGTTTTTCCCAACCAATTATCCATTATTACACCTAATCTTCATACCTAATTAATTTTACCATAATCCCAAAGGATTATGTTGTTTAACATCCCCCCCTTTGATATGAAGGGGCGTTTGTGAGTCCAAGCATCGTTATAAACTTTTCAATTTTTTCTTTTCCAAGTGCTTTGGTGAAGATATCTGCAATTTTCTCAATTGTGGAACAATGTCTTAGATGAATAGTTTTTGCCTCTACATGATATCGAATAAAATGATATTTTGTATTGATGTGTTTGGTTTGATCAAGGAATATGGGATTCTTGTCCAACTTGATTGTAGAATTATTGTCGACAAGTAAAGGAGTTGAGTTCACTTGTTTCTTTTGCAAGTCTTCAAGTATTTCCTGAGCCACACAATTTCCTTTGTCACTTCTACAACTACCACATATTTTGCCTCTATTGTCGAATTTTCCAGAACTGATTGTTTGCATGGCCTAGACAACTACTGATCGTAGACTCATGATATATTTTGAAGTTGATACTCCATTTTCCTTGTACCCCTCGAAGTATGAAGCAGAATGTGCAATAAGACTAAAGTCATCCATATTTGTGTACTTATATCCATAATCTTGAGTTCCATTTAATTATCTCAAGAGTCTTTTTGCAGGAGACCAATGTCCCTCACATGGTTTATGCATAAATATGGAAATAATGCTCATAACATATGAGATATCTGGTTTGGTCAGGTAGCTAAGACTTCCTACAAGTTGCATGTACTTGGTTGCATCCTCAAATTCATTTCCTTTTTTTGACATAAGCTTCAAATTCTGATCCATTGGAGTGGAGAGAGAGCTGCAATCTACCATGCAAAATTTGTTCAGCAGTCCTCCAATGTACTTCTTTTGGAAAATTAATATGTGTTTTGGATTTTGATTGACTTCAATGTCCAATCAGTAATGAATATATCCCAAATATTTTATTACAAAACCTTTCTTCAAATATTTCTTCATGGATGCAATATAAGTTTCATTTTTTCCTATTATTAACATATCATTTACATACACTACAAGATACAAAACTGTCTTGCCAACATTTTTGACAAACAAAGTTGCATCATCAAGATAGTAACGTTTGAAATTTAGCTTTAGAATATGCTCAGTTAGATTTTCATACCATACATGTGGTGTATGTTTTAGACCATATAAGGATTTGATAAGCTTGCATACCTTTTTCTCTTGTCCTTTCACAACAAAACCTTCGGATTGAGACATAATTTTTTTTTTTCAAACCTCCATTCAATAAATTTGTCTTCACGTCCATCTAATGAATTTTCCATCCTTTTGGTGTTGCCATTATGGTCCATATAGTCATCCATTTTTGTTTTGGGATCAAAGGTTTCCTCATAGGCAATAACTTCCTTTTGTGCAAATCCTTTTTCCATGAGCCTTGCTTTGTGCTTGTCAAGTGAGCCATTTGCTTTATACTTAGTTTTGAAGACCCACTTGTAGCCAATTGATTTGGTTCCATATAGAGGGACCACCAAATTCCAAGTATCATTTTTTATGAGAGCATCATATTCTTTCTACATGGCTACTTTCCATTCATCATGTGAAGAAACTTCTTCGAAGGAAGTATGTTCAATGTCAACAAAAAAATTCAATTCACAATTATACAAAGTATTTATGTCATATACATCACCTGAATTTGTACTTCCATTGTCTTCTCTTATAGAACTCCTGGTTCTAGGATTTTCAATCTCATAAGGATGGACACTTACAAGTGTCTTGATCAACCACTTTTGTTGTTTTGGAGAAGGATTGAATGAATCCTCTGAGGGTGTAACATCATCAATGTTCAATTTCTCAATTCTACTTATAACATCATTCAATATGATGAGGTTTTTGGAACTTCTTCATGAGGAGGATTTGATTCTAGTTCTATAGAGGTAGGTTCCAAATATTGACCCAAAATTGAGTCCCCCCTTTAAGATTTCGAATCTCATTTTCAAATTCACGATAATTCTTCATTGAAGAAATCATTTCTAGACGATCAAGTTATCTTTCAACAAAGTCATCACTTTTGGTGGACTCAAGGAATATGATATCTCTATAAAATATGAGTTTCTTATTTTCCCAATCATAAATATGATAGGCCTTAGTGGTATCCAAGTACCCAAATAAAATACACTTACCACTCCTTGCATCCAGTTTCTTCTTTTGTTGTTTTCGAATCAAGGCATAGCAGGTGGAACCAAAAACCTTGAGATGCTTGATGGAGGGGGTGCAACCATACCGCATTTCATAAGGAGTCCCATTTTTGATAACATGTGATGGAGATATGTTTTTTACATAGACTGCACACAAAACAACTTCAACCCAAAACATTAGTTTTACATTCTTAAAGAAAATCATGGAACAAACCATATTTAATGATTTTATATTCATCCTCTTAGCTACACCATTTTGTTGAGGATAATATGAAGTTGTTGTTTGATGTTGGATACCATGTTGTCGAAGGTAGGATTGAAAATAATTACTAGTATAATCTTTTCCATTATCAGTAAGAAGGACACCAATCTTAGTTTGTGCCTCATTTTCAATCCATACATGAAAGTTTTTAAATGCTTCAACTTATTTAGACTTATCTTTTGACAAAGATACCCAACACATTTTGGTGTAGTCATCAATAAATGTCATGACATATTCATTTCCATTTGTAGAAGGTACAAACATATGACCACATAAATCTAAATGAATCAATCCAAATTTTCTAGATTCTGTAGAATTGGAGTCATAAAATGGTTGTTCACTATGTTTTTTGAGAATACAAGTACAACATTGCTTTAAGTTTCTAGGAATTGTTGGGAGACCTGAAACACCATTCTTCTTTATCAAATGAAAGCTATAGTAATTAATATGTTCAAATATATCATGCCATAGAAGTCTTGAAGACGTTGTTCCTTCATTATGTTGAGCAAGATGGCCTAAATGTTGTGAAAAATATGCATATGTCCCATTTAACTTTAGTGACATGTCTTCTTTCTCTCCAATCATCATGATCTTGTTGTTGGAACAACTCATTATCTCAACATTTCCATAAAAAATGTGGATAGAATGACCTTGTTGACATACATGCACAAGGGATAGCAAATTCCTTCATAACTGAAGAAGATAGAGAACATCATGTAGGATAAAATCTTCAAGTCTGAGAGGATTTGGTCTAATTTTTCCAATCCCCAAAGGCTTTAGACTAGAACTCTTATCAAAGCACACTACACCATCTATGCTTTCATCAAATTGTTTGAAAGCTTCTCACTAAAATGCCATGTGGTAGGTGGCGCCTATGTTAAGTAGCCATGTATCTCTCCAAGAAGTAGATGTGACGTTAAATACATCATCATGCAATCCAATATTACAATTAGCAACAACATAATGAGAATATTCTAGTGCATTACCTTTCACTTGTTCTGGATCTTCGTGTTAACTTTCCGCTATTCTATGTTGTTACAATCACTTTAGCCCAATTCTTATATTCAATTAGTAATATTCAAACAAAATTAAATATTCCAATGATTAATAGAAATTTTATATAGAAGAGTAAATACAATGAATAATAAGAGAAAAATAAGAGACACCATGTTTGGTCAAAGACCACAGAAAAACCCTTTCAAATTCTTCTTCTTATTAGATTGTCTAAAATGTTCAACTATGAGAGAGTACAATGTTCCAATTAATTAATAACAAGACTATCCATCTAAATCAACTGAGGAATATCCAAGAGATGAGACAAACAACAATACTGATCATAGTTAAAGTTCACAAGCATGTGGTCAACGGTCAAAGTCTATAGTCAACTGTCAAAATACCCTAGGTCCTAGCAACACAAAGCTAGTGACCATATGTGTGGCTATAACACTATAGCTGCGGGGAGCACCCTAGCTCAGACCCTACAGTTTTGGACCTGTACAAACAACCTTTGCGAACCAATATCAAACCCATGCAAGCCAAACCAAAGAAGAGAGAAGAAGAAGATGCTTGATGATGATGTCCAAATGAGGGTCATATGACTTGTATTTATATGCTTCCAAGGGTGCCCATTTTCTCTTTAAAGTTGACTTGTACTTTTGTGCACATGTGGGTTTCCATATTAAAAATATATTTTTCCTTAACCAAATTAAATTCTTCCAAGGGATAGGAGACATATTTCTTGATGAGGAAGACTATTCAAAGGAGGGAATTATTCCCTGATTTTTCAAATTAACACTCCCTCTCAGATAGGGAGAAATTATCGACTACAACATGTGTCCCATCTCAAACATTAAATCAAAATTCATCTTTGCTCATATGTTGAACACTCTCGAAACTAAAAAAAGAATAATTTGACATCAGAGGGGAGCTAAGGCTACCACCCTCTATTCATCAGGAACTTATACTACCACCCATAATCATCATCAGGGAGCTTATGATACCACCCAAAATCCTCTACCAGCAGGGAGCTAATGCTACTACCTGGGAAAAGTGCCAACAGGGAGATAATACTACTACTCGGGAATCATCTATTAACCGGGAGATGGTGCTACAACTCGAGAATCATTTACCATCTGGGAGCTAATTTTGCTACCTAGGAAAATTTCCAGCGAGGATATAATGCTACTACCTGAGAATCATCTTCCAGTGGGCAGTTGATGCTACAACCTGGGAATCATCTGCCAGTAGGGAGACAATTCTATTACCTAAGAACCTCATCATCAGGGAGCTAATGCTTCCACCTAGAATCAAAATACAATAGGATGGATGTCACTAACCTTATGAGGTAAGGATTGTGCCTATCCTACCACCTGTGGATAATAAGAGGGATACCACTTACCATAAATAGTAAGGATCGCGTCTATCCTATTATTTGTTGATCTTCCCAACATGACCCTAAAGAGTCAAGTGGTAGGAGGCATGCATATCTAGCTTGATCATCATGCCACTTACCATAAATGGTAAGGATCACTCCTAACTCAAGCAACCAACACCCAATTTCCAGATGGGTGGGAAAACTAGATTCCAACTAGGGTATACTCAACAATGCACAAGTTCTCGTAAGCCCAAGAGATATAAGGCTCAATTCCTCACCCTAGGAACTCAGAGAGGGGGGAAGAGCATAACTCAATGTGCTTGATCAACCAAGACTCCTACCGAGAGGGTCACATCCATTAGTCCAAGTTTCTCTCTAAAGAACAAGAACTTCCCTTTGGACAAAGCCCTGGTGAGTACATCTGTTATCTGCTCATCGGTCAATGTGATGGATTCTCACAACTCCACTCTAGACCATGTATGGAATGTAGTGATATCTAGTATCAATATGCTTGGAATTGTCATGCAACACGAGATTATCTACCAATCAAATCCCACTCTTTTTGTCGCAATATATGATTTTCATATCCAGAACCTACTAAAAAAACTCTCCAAAGAGCTTCCTCAACAAAAATACCTCACAACTAGCCATGCTAGCAATAATGTACTCTACCTCAGCCATGCTTAAAGCCACATAATTTTGTTTCCTTCTCTTTCAAGATATCACCGCACATCCCAAACTAAAGCAATACCCTGATGTGCATTTTCTGTCAATAACATTCCCAGCCTAATAAGCATCAGTGTATCCATGAAGTCTCACATCTCTAGAAGTATATCTCAAGCCAAGATTGATTGTCCCATGAAAATATATTAGAATTTGTTTGGCAACAACCAAATGCGCATGAAGTGGCTCGGTCATGAATTGACTCGAGGTGTTTGTTGTAAAGCATATATCTGGACAGGTGTTCACAAGGAACATCAATGCTCCAATAAATTGATGACACTCAGAAGCATTAGCCAAGTTAATTCCAACAACATATTTGCATAACTTCTTGAAATTAATCTCCATTGGTGTAGCTAGGGACTTGCATTCAATCATTCCAAATATTTACAATAGAATCACAACATATTTTCCTTGAGAAAGAAAAATATCTCCAAGTCCCTGCTAAACCTATATTCCTAGAAAGTAATGCATCATACCAAGATCCTTCATTTCGAATTTGGATGTGTAGCATATAAACTTAGGCTGAAGCATGAAGACTGATTGCTTGTAGGCTAGAATGTAAAAATACACACAGGTATTTAAAATAATAATTTATTATTATATATAAAATTGTATAAGATGATATAAGATGATTTGAATGTTACAATGAGGTCCTGCTTTTATACCTCAACAGGTGACCTTTAGTGAATGGGCATGTCTTTTAGACATGCCTTTTCACTTAATTTAATGATTATTTAACCTAAATAATATTTAATTATTTATATTTTTATTTATCTAATTGTTATGAATTATATTCATAACATAGCCTCTTCCTTCGGAAGCTTTGTTCTCAAAGCTTTAACGCTGGGGGTTTTCTTCACACATGAACTTCTTCTCGTCTTATAGCTAATAAGTGATATTCCTTTGGATTTTTAATTTTTTTTGTAAGTCTATGTTTTTTTTTTATAACTCTATAATACATATAAATTTCCTTTTATAACTTCATTTTTTTAATAATAATTCTTTTAATAAGTCTATTTTTTTGATTCTTCAATGGGTAATATCCCTTATGTTGGGAAAACCAACATTCCTTACGAAAATGTCAGAGCAGATATTTTCAAAAACACTACTTTAATGTGAACTTTTTCCCTTCCTCCTCCCTCCAATGTTGCCTCAATTAATATGTTCTCATCTAAGTATGACCCATGGATCATCCCTTGTACTGACTAGATTGATAATTTTGGTGATGCCATGCCACTTAGCCCAGTTGAGCAAGATTATCAAACTATCGTTTTGGCTTCAACAATTGCATATACAACTCATGATCGATTGAGATTTTCCCTAGACTTTTATCTACAAACTCCATGGCATGGTTCTTCTGATTCTGAAGATCCTTTGAATAAGACATTCCTTATTGATGAAATAATTTCTGAAAACATGTCTCTAAAGGGAACCCCTTGGAATGATATTCATCATCATTCCTCTTTTCTTCCTAGCACTGGGTCAATTTCTTCTTGCCTAGGTACTTTACTTTCTCCTGAAACAACTACTCCGTTTCAAACACCCAACTTGGTTCATGAGGTGTTGTCTAAAGGTAATTTAGGAAACATTTCAGCAACCATGCCCATCGACATCTTGGTTAAACCTAGGATTGTCGAAGACATTAACATAGGGGTTGCTTGTTCTCTTGATGAGAACAAGATTTATACAACCATATTCAAACAATTTTGTGATTTCTTTGCTTGGTCTTACGAAGAGAGGCCTGGCATCAATCCCAGTATCATGGTATATGAGATCCCCACCTATCTGGACGTGAAACCTGTGTGACAGTGTCTTCACTGGTGCACCTAAGGAAGTCAACTTCCATTAAAGAAGAAGTTGAAAATTTTCTCAAAGTTGGCATTATTTATCTTATTGCACTGACAGTTTGGGTCTCCAACTTCGTTCCAGTAACTAAGAAATAGGGAACCATACAAGTCTCTCTTGACTATTAGGATATCAATTGCATCTGTCGAAATGATAATTACCCTACTCCCTTTATCGACCATATTATCGATGAATGTACAGGGAGTGAAATTTTCTCCTTCATGGATGGATTCTATGGATATAATCAGATTAATATCCTTCTTGTTGATCAATGCAAAACTGCCTTTATCTATCCTTGGGGTGATTTTTGCCTACAAAAAGTTTCCTTTTGGCTTAAAAAATGTTGGTGCAACCTTCGAATGAGCCATGTCTTGTGCCCTCCATGATATTAAAAATATCGTTCAACCATATCTTGATGATTTATCCACACACTCACTTAAACGTCAAGACCATCCAGCTCACCTTCGGGCGATTTTTCTTCGTTCTTGACACTACAATATTCAATTGAATCCTCATAAGTGTTTATTTTTGCTTTGAATAGGGTCATCTCTTAGGATTCATAGTCTTCCAAAGAGGTCATCTGCATCTCAAGGTGGAGGCCATTGTCAGTTTTCCACCTCGACCTTTCTTACATCAACTCGAGAGTTTACGGGGAAAGGCAAACTTTTGTCATCGTTTCATCCCTAATTATGTCAAGCTTACCAAGGCTTTTACTCACCCTTTGAAGAAAGGAGTCCCATTCATTTGGGATTACATTTCTCAGAAGTCATTTGATTCTTTAAAGGTCGCACTCATTAGTGCACCTTTGTTGCATCCTCTGAATTATCATCATGATTATATCCTGTACTTGGCCGCCGCTGACAATACCATTGGTATGGTGTTGGTTCAAGATGATGATGATGGAAATGAGCATGTTATATATTAATTGATTTTTAACCTTTTTGATGTTGAGACTCGGTATGCTCATGTAGAAAAGTTGGCATTGGTAGCAGTTCATGTTGTCCAACATTTTCGTCACTATATTATCTTACGCAAAATTGTAGTGATATCTGATTGCAACTCCATGACCTATATTTTGTCTCATCAGTTTCTTGGGGTAAAATACTCCAACTGGATTGTCATCCTGCAGGAGTTTTACTTAGATGTCACCTAGGTGAAGTCGAAGAAATCACTTCTTTTTGCTAAATTAATTTGTGACTTTCCTCTACAAACACAACTGTTGAATCTGATGAGATGATTCCTAATGAATCTCTCTTCCTTATTACCACCCATGATCCATGGTGTGTATACATCATCATATATCTCCAAACTTAGACCTTTCAATTAGAGTTATCTGACTTTGAGCAGTGTTGAATCTGGTACGAGTCCCAACCCTATCGTATTATTGGGGATACCTTATAGTCACTTGGTGTAGATTCTGTCATTCGAAGATATTTGGTGCATGAGGAAGATAAAAAATATATGAATGGCTACCACTTTGCATCCCGTGGCAGTCATATGTCAGGATACGCTACCGTTCAAAATATCCTTCACGCCGATTATTTTTATCCTTCTATATTCAAAGATTGATTTCTTATTGTCCAAAAATGTCATGCTTGCCAGATTTACAACCAGAAACAACAATCCCCACCTGCTCTTTTACACCCATTCATCACCATTGGACCATTTTCCAAATGGCGCATTGATTTTATGACTTGTAACCCTCACTCGACTGGGGGGCATGGATACATAATCATTGTTGATTATTTTACAAAATGGGCTGAAGAGATGCCTACCTACAAAGTTGACAGTGAAACTGCAACTTTGTTTCTATTCAACCATGTCATAGCTCGGTTCAGTGTACCGCAATCCATAGTCGCTGATCATGGCTCCCATTTCTGAAATCACATCATGACAAAACTCACTTCTTAGTTGGGCTTACGACATGATAGCTCAAATCCTTACTACCCATAGGCTAATGGCCAAGTTGAAGTTGTTAACAAAGTTTTGGTCACAATGCTTCAGCGAACCATTGGGATGCACAAAAATAACTGGTACCTCATGCTTTTTTCAACATTATGGGCATATCGAACTACTATTAAAATTCTGACTGGATTCACACATTTTCAATTGGTTCATGGTCTCGAAGCCACCGTACCTATCAAATGCGAAATCCCACCATTAAAATTAGATAATTACTCCTTATTACTTCACCTGAGGAAGAAAAATAACTTTATTTAGAATGTCTTGATGAGACTCGTCAAATTGTTGCATTAGTAACCGAGTCTTAGACAAAACGAGTTAAAATTCAGTATGACAAAACTATAACCCCTCTTGCATATGCAGAAGGTGACTTAGTCCTGTTATATGATCAAGCTAATGACAAATTAGGAGTTGGGAAATTTGAACCTATGTAGCATGGACCCTATATCGTTAAACATGTGTTACAAAAGGGTGCATACGTGTTAGTTGACTATGATGGCAATCAGTTAATTGAGCCCCATAATGGGCTCTATCTCAAAAAATATTATTCCTTGATTTTGCCTAGATACCTTGTACATTATTGTGTGTTTCATTAGTGTGCAATTTTTGGTGTGAATGTTTGCATTTTTGTGAACATATTTTCCCTTCTTACCACGTGTTCCACTTGGTTTGCAGATGTCAATGAACCTTATTCCTCATATCGGTTTGGCTGATGGCTCTTGCCATAGTACACTGAATCTCTCTTCTGTTGCGTGGGCACTCTATGCTCCTAATGGTGAGTTAGTGCATTTACAGGGCATATGTCTAGGTCATACAACTAACAATATTGTCAAATATAGTGTGGTTGTCAAACTATTTTCGGAAGCTATTGCTCTTGGTATTAGGGCGTTAGTTGTTAAACTTGACTCGCAACTCATTGTATTACAGTTAAACGAGCATTATTCCATAAATAACCCTAATATTTTAAGGATGTACTTATGTGTTTGTCTCTTCAAAAGACATTTTGATTATATTACCTATCAACATATTCCAAGACATCTAAATACATTAACAGACACATTGGAAAATCATGTTTTAGATAGACATTTGCGACACATGTAAAAATAAAACTATCACATAGTAGGAACAATAGATAAAACAGGAAACATATATATATATATATATATATATATATATATATATATATATATATATATATATATATATATATATATATATATATATATATATATATAGAGAGAAGAGAGAGAGAGAGAGAGAGAAGAGAGAGAGAGAGAGAGAGAGAGAGAGAGTATATAATATGTTAGTTACATCAAAATATCAAAATATGTGCTCTGAGACACATGGCTATTCGAGCTGGCATAAGTGCAGAAATGAAAAACTAGAGATATAGCTATCTGCTGACATGGTGCTTATGGTAGCACGAAATAACTCTAATAACTCTATTCAACAACTGACGCAGTCTAGCTGACAATCCAATGGTGTGCCTCTGATACTGTAGTGGAACCTCATCAATAGACACATACTCTAGAATGCCTCTTGTCAAGGCTTCCAGGTGTTGAAGCCTTGAAATCCATTGCAACAAAAATGGGGGTGACCACCCAGTATGGACCTTAAAGAAGTTCCTTTTCCATTTGGAATGGTGGTTCCAAATGGTTTAACTAGGACCAGTTACCTTCTCTCAATGTTCAATCACTTAAAATATGACTTTCATCCACCAATGGAGAAGAAACATTAGGCCAACTCTCTTGCTAATCAGGTAAGAAAGTGATCCTTAAGCTAATATGGGGCTCAACCAAGCCACAACTAAAGTTGTCCTCTTTCTGAAGAGGACTTTTTAGGAATGTAGAATTAAATCTATATGAAAAATTATTCTAAAATGCAAGCAAAAGGAACTAAATCCTAATCCTATCTCAATTAGGCAGATATAGATCTAACCCAACAGAGAGAAAGATATTTAAATGATTTCGATTTAAATATGTCTAGCTTATAATGAATATCAAGCTGACAAAATAGATCGATTAACTGACATTATGAATACCAAAATACATTATACTCATAAACCTCTTAAATAAAATAATAAACCAACACATTTAGGAAGTAGTTCACAAAATGATATTGATCGTTAAATCAATAATTCAAATAATTAAAAAATAATACGAGGAAATAGTTCACAACACATCATTATTTGTTAAATCAATATTAAAAGACATATTTATGAGTAAATAGTTACTAAGAAATTAGAACTCAACCCATAAGAGCAGAGATAAATAATAACATATAATTGAGACAAATTGCTCATATCGACAATAATGCACAAATATGAATAAAATGACACATTCTTTCCATCATAAAATGAAACTGGTATTTAAAATAATAGTATTAGAAAAACCAATTTATTGAGTCTGTTTCTCTTTCTCTGTTCTCCAACAGTGTTATGCAATGATTTGAACTTTTGCTTTTAAAACAAGCGCTGCATTAGTGCAAGCTCTACCCATCATACATAATTCAGAATGCAAAAGAAAAGTTCTCAATAATCCGCAGATATGAGATTTTCTCTCCTCTCACCTACAACTCTAAATCCCTATTACAATAGTGCTTTTAGGAATTCCATAATTGCAAAGAAGAGAAGCCATTCATCCATTGTACAATCTGTTATTTATAATATTTACAAAAGTATTCTAAAAAAGAAAGTTGGTTGAAGAAGAAATATGTTCCATTAATTTTCATTGGCCCAAAATTCCATTCCTCTATTTCTGTAGCATTCTCATTGATTGAGATCTTCTTCTCCTCATCTCTTCAACTGTTTTCCTGCAAAAACAAAAACAAATCAAAACTAAATTAAAATGCAAAAATAAAATCAAAATGCCAAATCTAGAATTAAAACAAATCCAATCAAAACTTAATTACATAATTAAAATAAAATAAATCTGAGCTTTTTATTGATGCCTGTGAAGATTTAATTGGCCAAGGAGAACATAGGTGAATGGACCTGCACTCAGAAGAAGTTGTGAGCAAATGAAAATGTAGAAAATTAAACTCAGAAATTACTTTTGTTAAAAAATTTGTAGCTTGATTTTCTGTTGGATTTTAGACCCAATAAATGATAAACTTTGGACATGAAACTACATTAGAAATATTCTCCATAATTTTAATTTTCCAATGAGCTGTCTTGGGTCTCATTTAGTTAAGAAAAAACTCCATTTATGAGCTTCCAAAGTTGATGAATCAAAATTGTCAAAATTCTAGAAATTTTATTACTTACACTAAAACATAGATTTTTTAATTAATCATAATTAATTATAATTAGAAACGTTAATTAATTAATTAATGAAGATTTTCAAAAAAAATTCACATTGCCAATATTTGGTCGACGTGTTTTGAACCAAACAATGTGGTTCATCTTCAGGACAAGATCTTATTAAAAACAAAATCTAATTGATAAAAACACAATTTATAATTAATTATATATTACATATTAACTAATTTTTAAAATAAATTTAATTTAATCAAATTATTAAAACTTTAATATATTAAAGTTTAATTATTCATGACCGTCCATTTAAATGAACTCAACATTTGTTTCTTTAACGTGTGACTTGAAGACCATAAACGAAAGAGAAGGTTAATTGCATATTGGAGAAAAACAATGATCAGGTTTTTTGAATGTGCACTTTATTATTTTTGTGATATCGGGAAGTTTCGATATAGAGTGGACCTCATAGTGTTTTAAGAATTTTTTTTAAGTTTTTTACATTGGGTCCAAAACAATATTAATAATTGAATATCAAAGAAACTTTTCAGAGTGTTACCAGAGTTTTCTTTTGGGCTATAAGAAGTTCCAAGGATCTTGGTTTCAAAGGCTATCAAATTAATGAAGACAAGGTAAAGTGGGATTCTCTCATTATAAACTACAACCACTTTGGTAATTAAGAATCCTACAAAATGAACTACAATCACTTTGCAATTTTGAGATTTTTGGTTTGTTAATTTGTTTTAGAATAACAAATTGGAGTAAATTACCGAGATCCCGAAACACATTTTTCAATTGTTCTATAATTTAGCCGAGTCATTTTGTCGGACCGTTAGTGAAAAATGAAAAATTAGTAAAAATTAACCAAGATTTAATATTTACAATGAATTACTATTTTAATTGCAAAAATTGAAATATCATACATTTTATACAGTTTTTTAACTCTCGCAACAAAAATGATCAAACTTCAAAGGAGTGTCATTTTCAAACCCGCTGACCAAATGAAGCGAAACAAGTATCAATGGAAAGCCGGTGAAATTTTGAATTAAATGAAACAATCAAAATAGAGATGTGATGAAAACGAAGAAATTGACAAAATTGTAAGACAATCAATTTAAATGAAAATCATTAGAGATTCTTAGCCAAAAACAATAATGGAAAGGGTCCCCATTATTTTGAGTAATGGGGGGTGTTGGATTTTCCCTACAACACCAGGTTGTGTTCCACCTTTACTATCGGATCAACCCCCTCCTCATAGGGTGCTTCCTCGATTTACTGAGCCACCCTCCTAGATATTAGAGAAACCCCTAGAGGTCTCTCTATTCCAACACCTGCAAAAATCATAAGTCTCAAATCTTAGTTCACATAAAACAGAAACATCAAAAAATTTGAAAAACTTAAAAAAAATAGTTTTTACCTGCATAAGTGTTGGGTTGTGTTATATTCTTTCCACATACTTAACAAGGGGTTTGAGGGGTACCCGTAACCCCACTTTATGGGGTCCGGGGTAGTGCCCCGGAAAATTTTGGTTTTGGACCCTATTTTAGGTTGGGCGGACCCACCTATGGTTTTGGGCATGATTTTCGCACATGTTTTTTGGACGCGATGGTTTTCGGTCCATGGTATTGGATGCTTCGGCATGTATAAATAT